>JAVIWB010001518.1:0-226542 GCA_031893035.1 Dermolepida albohirtum | reverse complement strand
TTAGATGTATAATAATATGTATAAATAGAAGAAATATTATGATGTAGTAAAGGATTTTGGATTTTAAAAAATTATATGCCCATATGGTTCAATGTTTTCCTCGAAATAGAGACAAATCAACATAAAAACGAATAATGAATTAATTTAAAAAGTAAAGGTTTTACAACTCGAATTATGTTCTGATTTGATAATGGTGAAATAAGAAAAATTTGTCTTCCAGTATACTAATCTTTATTAGATACATATGCCTTTTTCGAACACATTATATGGCGTGAAACTGTCTTCTCGAATGTTCGAATTACCCTTGTTTTTAACAAACTATTCAATCTAAGTTTTATCAAAATCTCATTTCAAATAGCAGAACAATACGCGCCGAAAAGACACGATTATATTTTTTCTTTCTTTTCAGTGGATCCTGATTTGGGTCCTCGGCCACCTTCAGAACCGCCAGATGAAATTCCTCGTGTTCCTGAAACAGTTACACAGAAGGAACCAGATAGTGAAACTGTAGTTCCAACAGGAACGATTTCTGTTCATATAATAACAACACCGAGTACAACATCAACTACTTCAACTACTTCGCCAACTACATCAACTGCGAGACCTACACCTCCATCGGATTCACATGCGCAAGCATTCAGTTGTGTTTATGAAGGAAAATTTTATAGAGAAGGCGAAGTTTGGAATCCAACTCCTTGTTTAAATTGTACTTGTTCGTCAAGAGAAATTAAATGTACAACCTTTGAAGTATGTAGCCAACGTAAGTAGCGCCCTCCATTAAGTATTATGGATAATATCTTCTCTTATTTAGCTTCTTATCCGTCATCTGCTCCACCTGATTATGGAGCATCCGGTATAGATAGCAATGGAGGATACGGACCTTATTACCCTGCTCCAATCCCGGGAGATAGAGGTGATTCTGGTTCTCCCGGGGTACAGGGTAATCCTGGAGAACAAGGAATACCTGGACAACCCGGTATACCCGGTATCCCAGGACCTCCCGGTCCGCCTGGCCCAATTCCAGATTTGTCAGTCTATTATCAGCAATTAGCCCTTTCACAAGCAGGTCAAGATAAAGGACCTTCCGGTGCTCCCATATATCCTCCAGAGCAATTGCAATACCTACAAGCGCAAGTTGGTCCAATAGGTCCCCGAGGTCCACCAGGTCCTTCTGGCTCTTCAGGGCCTCAAGGTTTTCAAGGCAGTAGAGGTGAACCAGGCGAACCAGGGTTACTGGGTTCAGCTGGACCTCCGGGACCACGAGGATTACCTGGACCACCAGGAAAAGATGTAAGATATTATACTTGATACAAAAACTAATAATGCAAAAATGTATAGGGAGAAATAGGAGAAGATGGCGAAGCAGGGCAGCCAGGATCTGCGGGTCCTGTTGGTCCTAGAGGATTACCCGGTATGCCCGGATTACCTGGTGTAAAAGGGCATAGAGGATTTCCAGGTTTAGACGGGGCAAAGGGAGAACAAGGTTCACAAGGAGAAAAGGGATCAATAGGAAATCCTGGATTAATGGGACCAGTTGGTCCTATGGGTCTTTCAGGACCGAGAGGAGAAAGAGGAAGAGAAGGACCTCCAGGTCCACCTGGCATAAGGGGAATCGATGGTATTGCCGGCCCTCCAGGGCACCCAGTAAGTTAATATAAATAAGCTAGCAAGATACATAATACTTAACGAATCCTTATGCATTTCAAAGGGCGCTTTGGGAAAACCGGGTCCACCTGGCTTTCCGGGTAATCCAGGAATTAAAGGGGACCAGGGTGCACCAGGGCCTAAAGGAAGTCAAGGTCTACAAGGACCAAGAGGTATGTGCTAAGTATAAAGTTTTGTAATATTTAAATGAATTGTTAAACATTCTACTATTTGATGATAGGCGAATCTGGAAGACCGGGACAACCAGGAGAAGCAGGACCACCTGGACCAGCAGGAAAAGATGGTTATCCTGGTGAGAAAGGAAGTACCGGGTCCCAAGGTATCTCTGGATTAGCAGGATTTCCAGGTACTAGAGGTCCTCCAGGAATAGCAGGTAATCCTGGTCAACCAGGTGCAAAGGGAATGCAGGTAAGCATTCAAAAATATATTAAAAATTTGCGCTTTATTTTCGCTTAATTAAATTAGGGAGCTCCAGGTGAACGAGGATATAAAGGAGAAACCGGTATGAAAGGAGAAACGGGAACTCCTGGGCCTAGGGGTCTTCCAGGACCACTTGGACTAGAGGGAAAACGAGGAAAAAGAGGTGGAAGAGGTCCAACTGGCCCACAAGGCATTCAAGGTGAACGAGGTGCTCCAGGTGCTAGAGGATTACCAGGTCCAGATGGTGCATTTGGTCCTAAAGGTAACTTATAAAACTATGAAATCTGACGTATATTTTAGATGATACATATACATAGGTCAAACTGGAGATACGGGTCCGCAAGGGCCTCAGGGAATGAAAGGATCACAAGGAGAACCAGGTAGGCCAGGTCCAACTGGTTTACAAGGATTAAGAGGGTTAACAGGAAGGCCAGGTGCACCAGGAAAATCTGGAAATCCGGGTGAACGGGGTATTCAAGGTGCTGATGGCAAACCAGGCGAACCAGGTCCTCAAGGTTTACAAGGACTACCTGGTCCGCTGGGATTACCTGGAGACAGAGGACCTTCTGTACGTAAAGTCAATAAGAAATATAAAAAGCTACATTTTTTTATTGTTTTTAAATACAATACGTCCTAACGAAATTTATTTTCAGGGAGAAGCAGGAAAAGATGGTGAACCTGGGCCTCCAGGAGCTCCAGGTCCTCGAGGAGATCCCGGCAAAGATGGTTCACCAGGTATTCAGGGTCCTCAAGGACCACCAGGAGCAGATGGTTCACGAGGTCCACCAGGACCTGCAGGATCTCAAGGCTTTCAAGTAAGTTCAAGTATTGTTAATGAGAAGCGCTAAATAAATTAGCGATATTCAGGGACTACCTGGTGCTCCAGGAAATCCCGGTACTCCTGGAAAAGACGGCGAACCGGGATTACAAGGACCACCGGGTGTACCAGGCTCGGCAGGTGTGAGAGGCGAACGTGGCTTTCCAGGAGAAAGAGGACCGATTGGACAACCAGGAGCTCCCGGTATAAGAGGTCCAGTGGGGATACAAGGACCAGATGGACCAACTGTATGTATACAGTTTGTTATTTAGCAATAGACGTTACATATTTTTACAAAATAGGGATCACCGGGACCAAAAGGCGATAAAGGAAATCCAGGCCACCCAGGCTTAGTTGGTTTACCCGGTCTTAGAGGACAACCAGGGTCACAAGGTGAAAAAGGTGAAAGAGGTTCTTTGGGGCTAATGGGACCAGAGGGTCCTCCGGGCAAACAAGGCGAAAGAGGAATGCAAGGAGCATTAGGACCACCTGGCCCGCCGGGAGAACCTGCGGAACGTGGTGAACCAGGTCCCCCTGGGTTACCCGGTGAACCTGGTGCTCCAGGTGGCCTTGGCGAAAGAGGTCCAGTTGGTCCTCCCGGATTACAAGGATTTCCTGGTCCGCAAGGTTTAATTGGTCTTCCTGGCATGAAGGGTGAGCGCGGCCTTCCTGGAGCTAAAGGACAGCAAGGAAATTCAGGCCCAATTGGAAAACCAGGTGAAGCTGGACCACAGGGCTTAACTGGACTTACAGGTGCAAAAGGAGTTAGAGGTGAACAAGGTCTACGCGGCGATGCAGGAATGATGGGACCACCCGGTAGGCCAGGCGAACCTGGTCTTCCTGTAAGCTATTCTAATGTTATCAATTAATTTATTAACATAATGATTAATCTACATTTTCAGGGGCAACCGGGTAATTCTGGTGCACCTGGTCCTGCAGGTATTCCAGGAATTAAAGGTTCCCCGGGTGATTTTGGGAGACCTGGTCCCCCAGGTCCTATTGGTGCCCCGGGTATACCTGGCCTCGAAGGAAGTAAAGGCGAATCCGGCGCTGATGGCCCCGCAGGACCGCATGGGCAACCAGGTCCACAAGGTCCATCTGGAGAGAGAGGTCTGCCTGGATTACCGGGACCTTCAGGATCAGCAGGAATGCGTGGACTGAGAGGACCACCTGTAAGTAGCGAAATGTTTTCAAATATCAAAACATATTTCTATTTATACCCAACTTCAATTAGGGAGAACAAGGTACTCCAGGTCGACAAGGAGGTGAAGGACCACCAGGATCAATAGGCCCCAGCGGGCCACCTGGTCCGCCCGGGCACGTTGGCGATCAAGGTCCAGAAGGCCCCACTGGTAAACCGGGACCACCAGGTTTTGCTGGAAGGCCAGGAGATAAAGGCCCTATTGGACAACCCGGATCGTCTGGACAACCAGGCTCACCGGGCATACCGGCAAGTCATTCAAACAAATAAGGGAAATAATTTATAGTTGAGCCTTTTAGGGACCACCAGGACAAGTTGGACCACAAGGGCCAACTGGCGAACGAGGTCCTAAAGGTGAATCAGGTCCTCAAGGCGTTGAAGGGCCTCAAGGACAAAGAGGAAAACCTGGTCCACCCGGATTAGAAGGAATTAAGGGCGATAGAGGCGAAATAGGACCAAAAGGGGCTAAGGGCCATCGAGGATTAATGGGACTACAAGGCTTGCCTGGTTCGGTGGGATTATCTGGAGAAAAAGGAATGCTCGGCCCATCAGGGCTACCGGGAAAAGATGGAGAAGCTGGCCCTAGAGGCCTTCCAGGACGAGACGGTAATCCCGGTCCACCTGGTATGCCAGGTACTCCAGGTGATCGAGGTTTTCCTGGCGAAGGTGGAAAATTTGGCCTGCAAGGCCTTCCTGGCCCACCTGGGCCTCCTGGTCCACCGGGAGATGGATTTGGATTTGATGCTGCTAATTTGGCAGCAATATTAGGCCAGGGTGCCATAAACAATCAAAAAGGACCTGACCCACTAGGAGACGAGCCACTTCGTATCTTCGGCAGTAAAATAAGCGAAGAGGAGAGAAGAGAATTAGTTATTAAGGCTTACGAACAATTGAAAGCTTCGTTTGAAAAGTTTAAGAGACCTAATGGACAAAAGAATTATCCAGGAAAAACGTGCCGGGATATTTCAGCTGCTTATCCAGATTACGAAAGTGGTATGTAAATGCAAATGTTAGTATAGAGTATATTGTATAAATAAAATCGACAGGCGAGTATTGGGTTGATCCGAATGAAGGTGATCCTAGGGATGCAATATTAGTTCACTGCGATATGAAGAACAGAGCGACATGCGTTATACCTAAACCAGAACGAACTCCTGAAATTACATTCGATAGCAAAGAACAAGAAGTTTGGTTGGGAGAAACTGAAGGGGGAATGAAGGTAATTCATAGTAAATTTCCAATCAAATTCAATACAATTATAACAACTCGCAATCAAAAAAAGTGGTATTCTTTCAAATATATAGTAAATTGAATTTTCTTTGCAAGAATACGTAAATTCACAAACAAAAATAGAAGTAAATTGCTGTGAGAAATTGTATTTAATCCATAATTATTTTACACAAATTTTAGATCACATATAAAGCAGACAGCAATCAAATTGGTTTTCTACAATTATTGTCTACTAAAGCAGAACAAAATATTACATACCATTGCAAAAAATCTGTAGCCTATTACGATGTTACGAGACATACGTATAGAAGAGGTTTAAAATTACTTGCGTGGAATGACGCAGAGTTAACACCGAAAGGTAATCAAAGATTCAAATACGAAGCCACAGAGGACGAATGTCGAGTAAGTTTATATTAATGCAGATATCATGCGTAACAATTAAATGACATTTTTTTATTTTGTAGTATCGGACAAATGATTGGGCTAAAACAGTATTATCATATAAAACTGACAAAGCGGTTCGCCTTCCTATAGTAGACGTTGGCCTGAGAGACATCGGCGAATCAGATCAAACTTTCTGGATCGAAATAGGTCCAGTTTGCTTCTTTTAAACTCTAAAAATACATAAAATAACAACCGAAACATCAAAACTGCCAATTGCGAGTGTTCAAATAGACGTTAAGTTCATATGTTAGTTGCAATATTACCATTCTCTTTATAAAAGGTGCTATAATAATAGGTGTATATAGTAATAAATATTAATTTAAGGTTTCTACTGTTTTTCTTTATTTATCTATATATTAATATACATGTAAAAAATTAATTAGATTAACTAGGTATAGCCTTACATTTAGAAGAATTTATTGGTTCAATTTAATGATTGCCAGAGCGGACCGTTCAGTTTTTACTGTTCTTTTTTTCTAATTTTTACAAAATTAATACATTAACTACTTACATGACGAAACAAACCTATCACACTGTTTGATAATCAATATATTTTCTTGATTCGTTATTTATTACGTTACTCTTAACATAATAGTTAATGAATAAAAACGATAAAAATCTAATAAAACTTATCGAAAATTTATTTATTATTAACTATTATTTGTCAATATATGCAAATAAGCTGCAACTAAACAAGGTGAGTATATCTTTTAGATTCTTAATTTCGTCTTTTCGCACATTATCCTCGCAAATTGATTTAATTAATATTATATGCAAATACTTGTGTTAATCTAACAATAGAAACATAAAAATTCTTTACAAATGCAAAATATATTACATCAGTTTTTTTCCGGTCTTAATTAAAATGACATTTTCTTGAAGTAATATATATTTTAATCATTTATTCTAAAGAGCTTGAAAGAGATTTTATATAAAAATGATTTACTTTTTGATGAGAAAACAGTGATGCATACTTTCCTTAAAAATATAAATACAGTGAGATGAATAGTGTTTCTAGATTTGATTGAGAATTTTTGAAAATTTAAAACACGACCAAATAATTTTATTAAAAAATAATTTGAAAGGATTTAAAACCATAAAATTACCGCATTTATTACCGGAAGCATAGAGGTCACTGTAATTGAATATTATCAAAATAATTTCACTTATTGACTTCGGGGACAAACAAAATTGCTCTAAAATATGAAATATAAATATTATGTTAATCGTTGCCAAGTGTTTTATGGTTTTCAATATTGACATTTCTGATTACATAACGTTGATTTACGTATTCTTATATTGACATCTCATTTTATGACATAACAGCTTTATAAAGTGATCTTTGTTTCTTAAAAGTATTGATGAAAGTCTAATAGTATACTTTAAGAAAATATTTGTTTAAAAGGACTTGGTTGTCTCATTTGTCAGCAAATAAAGTAATAAAAAAATCGTCCACCATGCAGGGAATGAGTTTAGCGTCATTAAAAAAGCATAAGGCTGTAAGTGTATGATATATTTAAATTATTGTGCAATAACCTATCATTTTTTAAATTCTTTTACATATTGCAACTGTTCTAACCAGTGTCTAAGATATATAATCAACTATTAACAATTTTCTAGTTAATTCCTTTATATGTTTGCGTTGGTATTGGGTGTGTGGGTGCTGTCGGTTATACAGCTCGTTTAGCATTTCGAAACCCAGATGTAGCATGGAATAGAAAACCAGGTGAAATTTCCAATGAAGAATACAGAGACAAACAATACAAAGTATGATCATAAAGATCGAACATAAAAAATAATATGTATATATTATTTGTTTTAGTTTTATTCTCCAAATGTAGACTACAAGAATTTGGAAAAAGCACCCAAGGTGTAAAAGTGATATACAGAACATAGTAATTATAGCTAAATAAGTATTCTAATGTCAATAATAATTTGTGTAAATAAATATGTGTAATAAATTACATTGATTCCATAATATATATTTTAAGCATCACAACATATGAAACAGACAAAATTAATTAAAAATGTAGATATTTATAAGTGCCTTTTAAATATATATTAGATCTATAAGTACTTAATCAACGAAGTTGTTGAATACATATTTCTTAACAGAATGCAATTTTGACTTTAGTAAAATAGTGTATTAATTTATGTTTTCTATAAAATCTATATATATAAGCAGTGAATAATTATTTTAAAGTTGCTATTGATTCACAATAATTACAATCTTTGAAGCAAATTTTATTCATTCCGAACGATTACACAATGAAGCAGAACAATAATAGGGAAGTTACTATTATTAAAATAACTTGTCGACTTTTAAGGTTAAGGCAACTAATAAGAAAATGAAAATTTTATTTAGTGTGAGGAAAGCATACTTTTCAAGATTCAAAATTTGAGTGAATAAAAAGTTTTTATTACATCAAATATGTAGATTTTTTAGATGTGATTAATCAAAGGTTCTGAATTAAAACAGATTAAAGGGTTTTCAAAATGGCTTCGCACTGGGAAGAATTTTATAAAACACATTTACCACCAACAGATTTTGAAGATAATAGATCGTTATTGAAAGAATTCTGTGAAAGACACAATAATCTTGGGGAAAGAATAGTTTTGGTTACAGTAAGTTTAAATAATAAGGTTACGTCTCTTTACCAAAACTAATAACGTCTTGCCATTTTTTTTTTATAGTCTGGGGGTACTACAGTACCTTTGGAACATAATACCGTTAGATTCGTTGATAATTTCAGTGCTGGAACTCGTGGGGCTGCCTCTGCAGAATATTTCCTAGAACATGGCTATGCAGTCATATTTATGCATCGTTCAAAATCTTTAGAGCCTTTTACACGACATTTTAATGGGCAAAAATTTATGGATATGTTAGAACTGCATGACAGAGGACTTAATACTACAATAACAGGTTACACATTTTTACATGATCTTACTTTCATGTACTATTACATATTGAATATTACAGTTAAACCAGATAGTGTGGACGTATTAGCTCCTGTATTGGCAAATTACAAAGCAGCTCAAGAAACTGGCAAAATTTTATATGTGACCTTCACAACAGTGTCAGATTACTTTTGGCTTTTAAGAGCAGCTTGTGAATGTTTAGGGCCATTAGGTTCAAAAGCATTATTGTATTTAGCTGCGGCAGTATCTGATTTTTATATTCCTTCATGTGAATTAGTAAGTAGTCAACATTCTTTAAATTACTGTGAATGTTTTTTTAATTTTAACAATTATGACATTTTATTTAAGTAAGGAGTACTAATCATAATTACAAAAAATTTAAGAAATCAGTAACATTTTGTAACATTAAATAAAAAATACTGTGATTAAATACAATACCAAAAACCAAATATAAAAGTTATATATATATATATATATATATATATATATATATATATATACATATATATATACACATATATATATACACATATATATATACACATATGCCCACTTATAGTATTAAACTATGTACTTGAATTAATTGTTTTTGAAATTATTTAAAGAAAATTTTGAATTTATCTCTTAATGATTACATTTGGTTTGCAAAATATTTTGTGGTGGTTTTCTTCATACTCATCATTAAAATAAGTTGTACAAACATGTATTTTAAAGGAGACATAGAACATAGTTTATTTTCATAATTATGTAATTCTTATATACAAATTTGTGTGTGCAATTGTTTAAAAAAAATTTTCTTTTTCAACAGCCAACTCATAAAATTCAATCTTCCATTGGAGCCCCAACAATCTCATTACAACTTGTTCCTAAATTACTGGCTCCATTGGTAAGCCTTTGGGTTCCACAAGCTTTTGTTGTCTCATTTAAGTTGGAAACAGATGAAAATATACTAATAGCAAAAGCAAGAGATTCACTGAATAAGTACAAACATAAACTTGTTATTGGAAATATGCTACAAACAAGACGCCAAAAAGTTGTTTTTGTAACACCTGATAACAGTTACGAAGTTTGTTTGACCAGAGAGCAAATGATAAATGGTATGGAAATAGAAGAAATAATAATTTCCAATGTAGTTATTAACCATTCGAGTTTTATTGCATCATACAAGTATTAACATGATGAGGTAATATGATGTAACGGAATTAGGTTAATTAGAAAAACAATCAAGAAAATGTAGAAATTAAGGGGTAATTGGTAGATAGTGTAATATGTGCTAGTTAATTCTAAATTCCTTTTTTTCTTACATCTGCAAAACTGCCAACATATGTGAATGCAACTGTCAGAACTGCTATTTTACTTGTAATAAGTGTAGAGAGAACTATTCATATTAACCTGAGAGTCGATGTAATCTAGAACTTCAGTCTTTCTTATGATGAAACCATATGGCAGTTGAAAATGAACTGAAAAATGGGATCATATATCAGGGTACTAGACATTCTTGTAGGAATTATGTTGACGTAGATACTTTTTTGTCCATCAGAATGAACATACTAAAATATTTTATTTTTTTTAAATCTTAGAATATTTTATTAGCTAAAAAGACATAGTATCATTGTTAAATGAGAGAGATATATTAGTTAACCATGAAAAAATATTAGATTGTAACTGACTTTATCCAAATTACCTTTGGCATAATGATACTTAAGTTTTTAGAGATTATGCAATACAGATACTTATTAAACTGGAATGTGACAATAAAAGGCAAATATTTTATTTTTAAGAGAATTGTCACCAAAATATTGAGTCGTTAAGCAAGGCAATCTTTAATCTACAATCAAACAAAATATATAATCATATTTAAATACTATAAAGTTTGGTATATAATTCTTAGTTGGAGTGAAGTCGATATGATCAGCAGTTTAACCTAAAATGTATATAAATAAACCAGAAAATTGAAATAATTGATTTTTATAAAAGTATTTTATTATGCAGTTGTTAATACTTCATAGATATACGTAGCATTTTAACATTTCCTTAACAAATGTACTTATTTTGTCAACAACAAAATTTTTAATTTTCTTTCTATAAAGTGGTGTAAAATAAACAATTTTTTTATTCATTTTCACTTTACAGATTATAAATTATACAATGAAGCTTGTTTTAATAGATCAGCTAGTAAATTCTTACCCCTCTTAATAATAACGAGATAACCAGCATTCTATAAAAGCTTCTCTCTTACATAAACAAAATTCGACGCTTTGTCGAATGTATACATTCGTGAATATCAAGCAAACAGGTTATGTAATGTTCAATTACTTGAAATTCCAATTGAATTTCAAGTAATTGAACATTAGATAACTGGATCGGTTGTACATTTTTTCACTTAATTAATAGATTTTGTTTCAACAAATAATTTATTTTAAGCAGGCATTTTTTTATCTTGTTATATTAAGATTGAATTTAATTATATCAGATAATGATGGAATCGGAAAGAAAAACTGTAGACAACAATATTCATAAATTATTGTAAAGCCTTTATATTTTTAAAGGCTTTACAATCTTCACATTACATGAAACAATACTGGTATTGAATTTTCTGCTACATGACAGGATAATGATGTTTTAAAAACTAAAAAAGTATTTGATTACTAAAAGTCTAAGTCCCGATATGTTGTAATAATCACTACTTTAGAAGTGTTTTGCAATTATATTGTTATTTTTGTATCACTTCTATTATTCTGGATATTTAAAAAAGTCGGTTTCAAAATAATTATTGCTTTTTTTACAGTTGATGATGAATTGAAAGAATTAAATGTATTATTAGTTTTGATAGATTTTGAATCAAAATACATGTTAAGACCATTCATATTTTTTACTTTGTCACCAAACTGATCTAGATTAATTGCCATCTCTTTTGAAACTGAAAATTTAATTTATAAATTGTGGTTAGGTTTGTTAAAATACATTATATGTAGTGTAGAATTCTGATAATTTGTAACTTTCATTGATGTTTTTATATTCTTGTTGGAAAAATCTTTTTGATCAAATATTTTCATGGTAGATGGTAGATAAATGAGATGTTTTCCAAAAAGGCACTTGATCCAAGTATTTTAATACAGCGTGTTTATATAACCATTCCATGTCATGGAGTTTAACTCTCCTGAACTGTAAGTTCGTTTTTTTATATACCAAAACTTTGAACTTCGTTTCACTTGTAAGGGAAAGTATGTAAATATATGTTTTGTGTATCAAGTAAATAACTATTAATTATTCATTAGTAAATGAAGTCCGGTAATTTCTGGACAAAAATTCGGCAAAGTATTGACATTTAAATATATGATAACCTATAAATTTAAGTTGAATACGATTTCAAATTTCCAAAAAGTAGTTCGACCTTTCTTCTTTTTGAAGAACAATCGTAAATAAAATGCAAACATCGATGGTTTTTGCAAGTGTTTTTAACGTTAAAAACTGCGGGCAATATCAAACCCCGATGGGCAATATGTATACATTTAATTCTATCTACATATGATAACAGTCAATATTATATATACATTTCTATTCAGTAACCATTAATATACATGTTACATACTATATATTAGATCAATATATCAGTACAGTTAAAAAGATGTTTTCTAAAAATTAGTAAAGGAAACACTATTACAAAAGAAAGGTAGTTATAAATATGTTTTAGTTCTGATAAAAGAATATAATTCATATGTAGATGTGAACAATCTGTGTGCATAATGAATTTAACAATTTACACCTTTTTTTTATATTTATAGAAATGGTACATTACATTTGCTTCACCTTATTGATGAACTTACTTTTGCAACTGTATTAGATGTATTCCTAAATAGAGGGACTAGTGACATAATAGTTCAAAAATAATTTCAACTTCATCTATATTATTTAAAAAAAATAAATAAATAACATGTAGGTTTTGGAAGAGCAGCGATACATCAATGTTTCTCAATCGATTTTTAATAAATATTGATGTTGAGTAACATCAATCAACACTCCAACATCGTTGGTTTCAAACCGTGTTCTAACTCGAACACCTGTCTACTTGTATCTTAATCAAATTCTTTCCAAAGAGCGTTAATTTTTAGCCCGCATTTATTATATCTGTACAGTTCGGGAATAGCTCAAATGAGTTTGGAAAGCAGCTGGTGAATAATCTGCAATATTTATTGCCTACACAAGAATTTCGCAGTGTAAGTAAAAGGACTAATTATAGTGGTTAGTTTGAAAAAATGATATTAAAAATTATCCAACTTCATAATTACTATTTTTTAAGTGTTGAATCAAACGATAATAATTAGATTTCTACTATAGCAAAAAAAAGATTGAATATTTACACTTCATTTAATTAATTTTAAAACTAAATATTTCATTTATATATAAATAACATAAACAAATTCATAAATAACAATATTACCTATTCCTTCATATATTAACAAAAAATGTTCGTTCCTATACAATGAGATCTTTGTTTTAAGTATTAAAAACGTTCTGTAGTGTTTCAAGATATCTTGATTCTGTTTAGAAAATTTGCCCGTAGTTTTTATATCATGAAATCATATACAAAAAAGATTAAGTATTCAGCGAAAAATTATCAGGTGTTTCAAAGCTAATTCCCCATATCTTTCAGTACTACTTAGTTATAGGAAAAAAATGGGACCAATAATTCGCCTTATTGACTCTACTATCTACATTCCAATGATTAATTGAATATAAAATATATGTATGAATATACAGAAATCATATGAATAAAGTCCTATGAAGAATATATTTACTAATATAATTGTTAAGAATCTCCAAATATCATTGGTATAGTATTTGCATTAAAATTTGTGGAAGTGTTGACATAGGCGCATTTCAGACATTCTATAACAGTTTTTACATAACTTAAGAAAAAGCAAGGCTTATTGTATTACATGCAGAAACTGTATGTATTTGTTGACCTTTACCATTTCTGCCCTTAGACATTTTCTGAACTTTATTTCATAAGGTGTTCCTTGTCTTAAGAATTTTGCTACTTCTTGACTCCAAAGTCTACTTAACCTGCTCCGTATTTTCTCATTATTCCATCATCTTTAACACATATTATAGCAGCTTGATTCTTTTCGATTCCACTTATAACTGACTTCAATTAACTCTAAAGTCTACTCAGCCTGCTCCGTATTTCCCCACTATTCCATCATCTTTAACGCATATTATAGCAGCTTGATTCTTTTCGATTCTACTTATAACTGACTTCAAACGTTTCTCTTCTTAATCGTGTACTTTTATAAAATAATAAAAAAGTAAACTCATTATTATAAATATCAAAATGAATGCCTTTAGTGGGTGAATATTGTCCGTTGATTCTATTCTATTACTAATACCTTGTTCATTATATGTTTGCTAAATATTTTATGGTGTTTGTCCTGTTATTATGTATCCATTTATATCAATACATATATTTTGTTATTATCAGCAGCACAATCTATTTGTTGTCTATTCTTATCCCACATTTCTCTGGACATTTTTGCCACGTAACTAGACAGTCAAGAATTTTTGAGATAAATTGTTATCTTTCGAGAAAAGGGATATAATTTTACCTAAAAATGTGTTGGTTTTAATCAAATTCACCCCTGATGACACGTATCATTTATTCTCAATGTAATTTTGACACCGAGTTAGTGAAGACTGTATTCGTTAGTATTCCTTTTCTACACAATATTAATAGTTCTTGTAAACAAATATCAAAACTCAGAATATTTTAACACCAAAAGCGGATGGTCACCAGGGAACACCGCAAAAGAGTTAAAAAAAGTTGATAGAATTGACTCCAAGTTTGTGTATTGTCTTTTTTAATTGATTTTCTTTTGGTATTGATAGTACCAAGTTATTTACATAATTGCTTTGGTTTTAATTGTTTTGGTCCCGCGCATATGGACTTTCTTTCTGATGTTCAAGATCTTCTTTATCTTATATAATTGTAAATAATTATGGGTTAAGCCCGCTTTCCTTATAATTATGGGCTTAATCTGCTTTCCAGTGCTTGATCGTTTCAAGTATTTCAGAACGATCACGTGCATTTTTTACCTTATTTCCGGGCTTGATATACAGGATGGTCAGAAATTCACGAATAATCGTTAGGTAGGGCGATTCTATGATTAATTCTAAGTCGACAATCTTAATACAGAAATGTTGTATTGTCATTAGTTAAGGCATACGAATTGCATAAAAGAAGTGTAAATTTGGCAACATGATATAAAACCATCAATAAATTAGTAGAAGTGATATAACAAAAAACGAGTTTTATTTAAATCTAATAAAAATAACAGTACCAAACTCGTCTTTTGCCAAGTGTGCATTTCCATTCCAAAACCCAATTACCACCGAGGTTGCCATAACATAAAAAAGCAGTTAAAGAAATGTTTAATAAGGCAAAATATTGGGATTAAAGGATTAATTACACCAACATTGTGTAGCATAATTTGATTTGACAGTAAAAAACAGTCTTTTCCGCAGAAAATTTCAAAAAATTCGAAATACTTTTTGTCGCACATTTTTAACATTGATCTCGTGTTCCTTAACGATTGTCTACAATATTTCTGTATAAGGATTGTCGGCTCAGAATTAATCATAAAATCGTCCTACTTGACGATTATTCGTGAATTTCTGACCATGTATGTTTGTACAAACATTTACCACAGAAGCCCAAGAGAACTAAACGTTACTTTTCAAACTGGCAGTAAAAATTGTGGCCAGAGATAAATGAATATAAGGATTCTAAGAGAAATTCTATTACTAATGTAGAAACGAATAATGAATCCACTTAACTCGTCACCTCCGTATTTAGTTGCTAGGAAAGGATTACAAGAATTTATTGATGAAAGTATTAAAACGTTAGTACTAGAAACTTTACAAAAATTTCGAATTTCTACTGATCAGGTGCTACGTCTGATAATGTGCAGACCATCTGCTCAAACGTCTGTCGTAATTTAATACACGTTGCGTGACTACTCAATGCATTACTTCTGATAGCAAACACTATTCGTAATTCTTATCCAGATACAGATTCAGTAATAGCATAGATTGGAGCAGTATATTGCAAATCTCCCAAGCGAACTCCCAAATTTCATAAGAAATGTCTTAACATTCCACATCGTCCAGTGCTAGTTCTACACAGTGGTGAACATAGTTATAAGTAGCTTTTGTTATCGCTAATATTTTCCAAAAATATCCGTGGTTTTAAAATTTAACCATCAATCAAGGAAAGTCGGACCAAGTTCAAAGATATCGATATGGAACTATTTATAAATTTTACCAAGTTACGAATGCTATAATAAAATTACCGGTAGTTATTTAGCAGAATAATTGCAGATAATAAATGATTTGTAAATAGTACTACGGTAGTTAAATGACCAAAAAGTTTAAGTAACAAAAATTGGAAAAAATGTCGGCTTCATTAAATTGAGAGAGTTTTATAGTAATAACGTTCCTACGAATCCGTTACACAAGTTATTTTACATACGCAAATATTACATGTTAGATGTCGAACGTTAAGAACATCAGTCAAAGAAAAGGCTGTGAAATACACGGTGATGCAGATGCATCACGGTGTATTCGATGCAGGCGTTGGTACTTCATTGTACTCTTTATTATTATAAATTTTAGCCTTTAAGTAATAACATATCATGCATTATTGTTTACATATGTATATACAACTCATTCGGTTCAATTTGTTAGTAGTAAGTGCGAAGAAAAATTTTGTTGTTGGCAAAAATTGGTATATGTTATATCTCTCTTTGTAATCCTTATATAAACCAGAATTTCTGTCTATATAACAATTATTCTTTATAATTGTACTTACTTTTAAATTATCTTTTTCATAATGCACATACAGTCACTGACTATTGATTTTACGATTTTATAGAAGTAATAAAGTGAATACAAAATCTGAATACATAAATGTATTACAAACAAAAACGACATATTATCAGGTCTACCAGAAAGTTCTATCCGTTTTTATATATAATAATACAAAATAATAAATTTTTCATACCTTGAATAAACTCTATTGAATAATATAATTTCTATCATTAATTATGACTTCTTGCCAGCGTGATGCTTTATCTCTAGCGGCGAAAAATTGAACCAGTGCTTGTCTAATATTTTTTTCGTTTTTGAATTTTTTGCCCAAAATTTTATAGACAGAAACAAGTGATGATTGGAGGGTATTATGTGCGGCGAGTATGGTAGATGCGACAGAATTTCCCAGCCTAGTTCTGCGAGTTTCTGACAAATTCCCAAAGCAATATTTGGCCTGGCATTATCATGAGGCAGTATGATGTCCTTCCTATTGAACATCGCCGTCTTCTTTTCTTGGAGTACTATTTTCCGGATTCACAATATGCCCTTTTCCTTACAATGTTTTCATAGGTAATCTACTTTTCATCTCTAGTTATCATCCGGTCCAAGAAGAGTCGATTTTGTTCCGTACAAATAGAAATGTGCATATGATGACTCGATCATTCAAATTCTTCTCACTTAACTCATATGGCATCTATCTTGAATATTTTCACACCAATTCCAGTTTCCGAATGTGAATCGAAATTGTTTAGCTGAATTAAGCCTTTCCGCAATCTTCGATGTCAAAAACGGATTTTGCCCTAACATGATCTTGACAGTAACATCGTCAATGTGGCTTATCTTATGCATATTCTATCAGAAACTGTACCTTCACCAAACACTTTCAATAAATTTCTACACGCTTCTGCAACTTTTCGTCCTTGGAATTCGTATAATGTACAGTGGCGTAAATGAACTTTATCAGTAGCCATGGGTACACGATTGCGCCCCACTTAACCCTAACATGAATCACCTTCGTTTTAGTGCATTTGCTAGGTCAGTATGTATACATTCGGTGATAAAAAGAGAGAGCCACATATGCGTCAAATGAATATGCGCATACTTCTTGAAACTTGTAACCAAAACGGGCAGAACTTTCCGGTACACCTGATATATATATTGCGTTTATCGATTCCATCTCTTGCTTCAATAACATCTTTTATTCTATTTGATATATTATTGATGCAAGTTGTAATAAGCCTTGCATCGATTGTGTATTAAATTCACTATTGCTGATACGATTCAAAAAACTATTATGGTACGATTTAGGGGGTTCATCGTAAATCTAACCTGAATGTGAAATAAATCTAATTAATGATGTGTTTTATAACTAGTAATTGATTCTTTAATAAGATAATAATTAATTGGTTAATAATATGATTACCATATAATGGAGCCCAATTAACTTTTATTAATTATCTCTTGGATATCCATACTATTGAATAGCTCGCCTTATAGTTAATTCAGTGATAAAAACCTAGACCAAATAAGAATTGTCAGATATACAAGTGCAAGACGATAATAACGAAAAGCAGGTAAACTTTTACATACAAAACCCTGAAGATGAGAAATCGTTTATTTACGTTTCTATAAAATAGAATTATCTTTTATTATATACGGTAGCTCTCTAAAGCAACGAGACATTTTGCTTGCGTATAGACAGCACAAATTACAGACCTGTAACAGGCTGAGCATTTGATAAAGCAACTTCACATTTTTTGGCGTTTAAATTTAATATGAAATTACAATTGACGTAGAGTTCAGGCTGCTACAGGTCTGTGATTTTTTTTGTGTATAGCCAAACAAGTAGTCTCACTAATATAGGGAGTCGTATACAACTGACCTTTCATAGTTTTCTTAAAATACGTTTCTAAATGCTTTAACTAGCTTCACTTAGTGCAATTTTCTCTGCACTTCCAAATCCAGTGAACATGTAGGTACATATCATTATATAAAAAATAAAATACTATAAATACTATGCCATAACTTAGATAAAGTTTAAGTAAAAAATATACTCGAATAGATAATTATTTTACTGTATTTGAATAAATGTGCTTTAAATTTATAATATAAAAATAGAGTTACATTAATTGTATTGAAGGCAAAATATTCTTCATAATATAGAAAAGCATTCTACCAATATTTTAGTTATAATAAACTGATATTCATCAAATAAATGCTTTTGTCATAGTGTATACGACAATATTTGAATTGTATATTTTTTTTTAATTAAAAAAAGACAATAATGTCTTCATATTCTAAAATGTGTTAATTGATTCAGGAAGAAAAAAAGTACATTAAATGTGCTTTCGTTTTCACTTACCTTTCCTACTATATACAAATATGCCCAAGTGTTTAAATAATATATGTATGTTTAAGAGACTGTAGAACGCTTTTGGTGGTATATATAACGTATAATAATCTTCATTTTATCCTTAAATGAATAATATGAAAAAGTATAAAAACTACAGCCAAAATTGTCCTAGCATGATGTATTCAGATATTTAATAAGCAGACTATTCTCTGACTCCTATTTTTTAGTGATACTGGGTAGTGCTACCGAGTATATAAGTATTAGCACATTAGCGATCGAGGAGATCCAATTTGCAGTCTTAGTATACGATCACATTACAATACATGAAGCATTCATATGAATCTTAAAATTATAGTATTAACAATAGACAATGGTTGAGTTAAATATAGTGAAGCTGGAGGCGTTCGCAATTTATAAAATATATTTTTTCCATTTTTAAAAAATTGCAAGAAAATTTGCAATGGGCACAGTATAATTAGTTAAATTTAATTCGGTCTGTAATTTGTCAATTAGTAATTTTTATTAATTCATTTAATATATAATTTATGATTTTAATAAGTATTTTTTAAATAAATTACGACTTCCAAACCACTATAAACAAAGTTCAAAAATTTCGACGTTTCGTTTTGTAAAAATGATGAAATTAAACAACCAACGAGTTTAAACTAATTTTGTTTAGTTGCTAGGAGAAAAGAATGTTCTTCTCCAATACCACGGATTTATATTATTCGTTTTTATACGTTTGAAGCAATAGTAGACGATAATAATAACTGAGATCTAAATATTGCCGTATCATTAAGTTTTAAATATGTGTATTTATGTATGTATATATCACGCTTTGAAAATTTTAAATTAAAAGTGTCTTTAATATTATGAAGATTGTCTATCAGCTGATCTGTGAAAGTGTTTCACTACGTTGTCTTGTGTATTCAGATTAATTCCTTATTTTGTAATTTGTTTATGTTTCAAAATATTATGCATTTCTATTTGAATTTTTGAAGTTTTCTATGCATTTCCAATTCCATCGAATATTACTATATTAATATTAATGTCCAACATACATGGTTCAACTATGTTATTCTCATCAGCATAAAATTAAACATAGTATCGTACTTTGGTCCGCAGTAAAGCTACAAAAGAAACCATAAAACACTACTTGAAGACTGTATAAACACAAACACACAGTATTTATGTGGTCTTCGACTTCATTTTTCAATTTTTCCAGTTTGTGTTATTGTCGTCTCTGTTTTCCAAAAGTATCGTACTTTGGTCCGCAGTAAAGCTACAAAAGAAACCGTAAAACACTCTACATGAAGACTATATAAACACAAACACACAGTATTTGTATGGTCTTCGAACATCATTTTTCAATTTTTTCAGTTTGTGTTATTGTCGTCTCTATTTTTCCAAAATTAGTAATAGTTGTGAATTCTAGTCAAATTTTAACGTTTCAAACATGTCCTCATTAAAAAGACGTCGATGCATGCGATTATTATTCTTTCCTTCTTAGTACTATGATTTTTTCCTCTACAAGCTATATGTGTTATTTGGACATCCAAATGACGGGTGATTATTTCTTGTTCAGCCCATTAAAGCATCTTGGATTTTCGGAAAAATACTAAAAGTGGTTTTGGCTTAAAATTACCTGCAACATTAACACCAAGGAGCGAAGTTAATCGTTCTTTTGACACCTTATATCCAGATGCAGGCTTTTTTGACATTTTGAAATGTAAGTTGTTTCAGGCAGTCATTTCCAATATAGTCCTGGCTCGTCTATATTTAACACCTGTTCAGATTGATATCCACCTCTTTCAATAATTCTTTTCAAAATTTTTTGATATTCTTTAGCTGCGTCATCACCGGCACTAGATCTTTCACCTTTCATTTTTAAGTTGTGCAAATTGTGGCGATTTTTGAATTTTTCAACTCAACCTCGACTTCCTGGAATGTTTCATCTTTTACAGATTCATCAGTAACCCCCCCCCCCCTCTTTGAATTTTCAAGAATACTTTTAACTTTTAGCCCTTTTTCTTGGATAGTCATTTGGCTCATTAGCATCTTTCGTTGACTATTGTCTTCAATCCACGTATTTATTAATTTTCTCATTTTTTTCATTATGATGTTAATTTTGAAAAAACTTGCATTTCTATTTCTTCTTTTCTATTCCGAATACTTTGAACAATGGACTTCGCCAGTCACATTGCGTTGCATATGCATATATCAATGTGACGTAAAACTTCCAGTTTGGTCTCTAGCGTGACAAACTTTCGGCGTCGCCGAACGTTTCGGTGGTATGTTTTATTAGTAACGGGCACGATTACATTTGAAAGATTTAATGAATGAATTAATAAATAACGAAAATACAGTCTTTCTGATTTACATGTACCAAATATGCTTACAATTCACTAAATCCAAACAAACGAAACCCAGCCAGAAATGAAACAGGAACTAGCACGTCAAATTACTGAATCCTGTGTCATAGCAGATTAAATAAAGTGATGACAAAGGCAAAATATAGTAGAGCCACCTAAAGAGAAGCTGAAACTAAAAACAGGGTCGTTATTAGCCGTATAACGAAACATTCTGCGTCATATATCGAAAAAGTGCCATAATTTAAAAAGATTGTTATAGCGAAACGCTGTACAAGGGCGGCCATATAGCGAGGTATAGGTGTACTCAGTAAAATGAGTCATTTCTTACGTTAGAAATTAATAACAC
Source organism: Dermolepida albohirtum (assembly GCA_031893035.1). Lineage (NCBI taxonomy): Eukaryota > Metazoa > Arthropoda > Insecta > Coleoptera > Scarabaeidae > Dermolepida > Dermolepida albohirtum. The sequence continues at coordinate 204,909 of JAVIWB010001518.1, read as the reverse complement.
TATTTTAGTGGTTGCATTATGAATGGAAGTCGTAATTATATTGTAATGTCAGACTTTACTGAGCTGTTTATTATTTATTACAATTCTATTTATATTATAATTCTGGTAAACACTTAGTGAAATATAAACAATTATTCCTTGTCAATTTCAATATTTACTCAAAATAGCACTACGCATATTCTAACAAAATCATTTGCCCTTTTCATATTTAAAACTAGGACATTTTTAGCTTTAGTATTATTCCTTTATATAATTATTCATTAGAAGATTTTGGATGTGTATATTATGCTTTTTATGTTGGTAGACATCCTTAGTAAACTATATAAGAATGTGCGGATAATATGTATATTTTTATAGCTGTTTGACGCTTTTTATACTTTTATATTTCCTTTATTTTTATATACTGCAAAAGAGAAACAGTGCCAAATATTCCTTTTTTTAGTAGTTTTTACCAATTCGAAAAAGAAATAGTAAACAGTTTTATGTTCTTATGTGAGTGAACTTCTGAAATCTGTCGCTGTAGATCTATTCGTCTATAGTCTATTTTTTAACTAGGAGGAGCGATTAGTGATGTCAGGTTTACACTATAAAAGTCACTAGATATTTTTAGGCGGCAATTTAAATATTACATAATTGTAATTTATATTATTTAGTTATAAGTCAATACTGATTCATGATTAATATAAAATAATTTATAATGTTTAGTAAATAAGAAATAGTAAATACAAGCCCAATGGTTAATTAATGAAAAAATTAATTTTATTTACAGAAAAATCTGATTTTCAGGTTAATGTTTGTATACAAATAAGTTTTAGATCATTTATATATTTCAATATAATATAAACAAGAAAGTGCATATATTTGTAAAATTTACAAGCTTTCACATTATATATAACTATTTTTCCCAAAAGGGAAAATATTAACAGAAATATAAATATTCGTAGACTTAATTGTCATCATCATCCGAATCCTCAGATGAACTACTGCTATCACCAAGAGAAATTATAAATGGATCTATGAGATCGTCTATTATTCCATCCAATTTACACATTTTTTCTTCTTCTTTAATAACGTGACTAATACAATTTGTCCAGTCAACACCTGTAACATGCTCAATTGCCTGTAGAAGAAGTTGCTTCACTCCTTGTAACTTGAAAGAGCAATTTCTTGATGCCACTTCATTTTTTATTTTTGCCCATATTAGCTCAATAGGATTGAGCTCACAGTGATAAGGTGGCAACCTCAACACAATTTTATTTTTTCTCTTTGCCATTTCATCAGTTACATATGAATCAAATTCATGTCTATGCATGCGAATCAAATGTAAAAGTTCAGAACGGACCATGTCTACATCAAAATCTATATTTTTGGATTGCAACCATTCCTGCATTTTTATTTTCCTTGAAGACGATGTAGGAATTTTTTCTAACTTGCGGCTATGGTATGGTGCATTATCCATAACAATAACAGCGCCATCAGGTAAAATTGTTAATAATTTATCAAACCATTCTTCAAAAACATTTGCGTTCATTTCTTCGTGGTAATCAGCAGTCTTCTTACCTTCGAAAAGCAACAGTACCTCATCAACAAAACCACACTCAGACCCAACATGTAGAACAATAAGGCGTTTTCCTTTCCCCGAAGGATTTCTAAGCCCTGTAGATAAACCTTCAACGAATGCCTGTCTTCGATTTTGGACACTGTTGTCAATCCACACTTTTTCTTTAGTATGGCCTTCATTGACCCAAGTTTCATCAAGGTAATAAATGGGTCGCCCTTCTCTTCTGTATTGTTTCATTGTTCCAAGATATTTTCGTCTCCAACGAACGATATCATCACGCTCAATTAATATACTTTTTCTGTTTCGCTTCATATATCTGTAAATAAATTACCAATAAGCATAACATATTGAATAATCAAGAAATTAAATTTCAGTTAATATAAAACTGAAAACTTACTTGAAATTAATGTGCTTCATTAGTTTGTAGAGAGAAGATCGACTCATATGTGGTAGATCTGGATGCTTCTGCACTTCGGTCATAATTTTATCAAGCGTTGGTATCTCATTTCGTTCGTAAAACGCGTGTATTGTTCGCCGGACTGAGCTATTTGTAGTTTCATCATATTCGGTAACTACATTTGGCCGACCTCCACTATGCTTGGATGGAGTAACAGTACCAGTTTCTTTATATTCCTTTATAATTCGATAAACAGTGGATTTTGCAAATCCTAAAAATATACATTTGAATTTAATACTCGAAATAACTATTAAGTGCTACGTCTTACCTGCTGTCTCAACAATTTTAGCAATGACAGTTGTCACTTTCATTGCAGGTTCCTTACTTAATATATTCTTGTACATATTTAATATGTGTTGCTTCTCAGCTATAGATAAATGGCTCACATCTAAACACATACGTTTCCTTGGGGGCGAATTATTAAACATTGTACTTATTTTAAAATAATTGATTTAACGGCGTGAAGATACAAAGTTGACAGAAGTACTACAACTAATTGACAAACAGCTGATATTGAATGTCAAGTGTCTGATTTTGCGAGAATTTTTATGGTGTAACACGGGCAGTGCGTCAGCCAATCACGAGTTCAGATTTTTGCGCGAAAATTTCAAAACTGTCCTCCTAGTTTAAAAATAGACTATAGAGTAAAATGCTACAGAGTTACTAAACAGTTCCAATAATGGAAAGGTTAAGGAAGTTCTCTCCATTAGAACTCAAAAATGATAATATAACTACATGTATATTTTATAGGCAGAATTATGGTAAATGTTAATCTATTTCTTAAGAACATTGATAGTCCAGTTGTAATGGAATATCGATGTCGTGTAAATATATATATGATTACATTGTAGATGACCTGATTTTTATTTTTATACCACGATTTGTAATACCAAATGAACCTATTGTGTAAGTCTTGTATCTCTGCAACTGTTGACTCGTGCACACTGATGATACTTTTTAAGAGGTACTTGTAATTGTTGTCTATGTAAACTGTCGAAAAGAAAGATAAATATATATTAAATGTTTTAATATTGTGTTTTAATTTATCCCATTATAACTAAATTGAACAAATTTTACTACATGCAATTGCCTTAGGATTTATTATAATGAATTTGCATCTACAACATCTACTCCAATACACCACATAGCTTTTTCGTTCTCTTTATCAAAGACCCAAATTTTGTTTTTAGCTTTGGTCGGCACATCGAAATAGTACAGCTAAGTCTCGTCACCTGTCACATATCGAGATTGTCCTTTATTAAACTTTTTTAGCATCTCCCGGCACCAAGTCACACGTCGTGTCATCTGCTCTTCAGTCATTCAATGCGGCACCCAGAGAGAACAAAGTTTCTTCAGGTGCATATGATCATGGGGAATCGAACGAACTGCTGGTGCATTTACGCCTGAAGTACCCTCTACATGTTGGTAGGTCTCTCGCCAAGCATTTTCCTCCGTAACTGACGTTCGTGGCCTCTCAGCATCCTCCACAGTTAAATTTCCCCTTTGGAATTCTCTATACCACCTGAAAATCGTTGTGCGATGTGGACAAACATCACCTAGTGCAAGAGTCATTTCTTTGAAGCACTGGTCTATGTTTAAACCACGCACGAATAATTAATGCATCGCAAGCACTTTACACTCTCACTGCTAATTAATAAGTGAGCCCATCGACATGGCGCGGCGGCTACTATGCACGTATGAACATGTCTCAACTAGCAGCTTCCTACGATTCATTGTTGCGTCATATTGCAAAACTTTCCTAGTACCCTTTGTATTATAAATTTTAGGGTATCATATGTACAGAAGCAATTTTAGCTTCATGTGAGAATTCTTTAGAAATATTTTAACAATAGATACTATTACTAAGAAACATCTAATATTACATATTAGAAAAACTGCACAAAATTAAATATTTTTAAAAAAAGGATTCGTCGACACATGAATGACATTGTTCTTGTCTTTAAAAGGAAACTAAGAACACTGAAATTCTGTTGCGGCAGACAGTTTCCCGTATACGTAATATGTAAAGAGTTTTCTAATAGGGACATAACAATTTTACGTTTTGATACGAACGTATCCATGAATGTTTTTCATGTTCTGTCAACATCAAAACGTCAGTTAAAATAAACATTTTTATCATGGTGAAGTTCACGAACGATCAACGTTTGGAAATTATTGAAAATTACTACCGGAATTCTGAGTCGGTCGCAGCTTTAAGAGAGCTTACTCCAATTTTCGATCGTAATAATCGTCCCATTAGACAAACTGTGTGTACTATAGTGGATAAATTCGAATCAAAATATTCTAGTATTGAATATTACTGTGCCAGTGAGACAATGCACCGGTCGAAGTACCGCAAATATCGCAGCCGTTAGTGCTTTAGTTCGAAATGACCCAAACCCACACCGTTCACCGGAATTGAGAATCTTCAGCAATTTTTGGCTTAATGGCTTTGTCAATAAGCAAAATAGGCGTTATTGGACAGCAATAAACCCACATGTGCTTCAAGAGACTCGATTACTACTTCAAAAATTGACCGTGTTGTGTGGATTTCATACCGGAGGTGTGATTGGACCATATTTTTTTCGCCGATGAAAATGATCGCTATGTTACGGTCAATGATGTTTGCTATTGTGCCATATTGGAAGACTATATTTGGCTAGAATTGGATGGACTTAACATCTGTGATATATAGTTCCAACAAGATGATACCACATGCCACACAGCTGGTTAAACAATTGTTCTATTGAAGAAGAAGTTCGGCCGAGAAACGGTCCGGTCGAGTGGCCACTGCACTCATGCGATTTAACACCGTTGGGTTTCCTTTTATGGGGTTACGTAAAGTCGTTGGTTTATGTTATCAAGCCAACAACGTTAGAGGAGCTCAGGAACAATATCGAACGCGAAATTGCCAACGTTCCGGACGATATGTGTGAGAGATCCGGTGTAGTTCCATAGGCGGAGCACCGGATTTTAAGACAATTATTGTTAATTTATATTAAGTTTTTTCTAAATAAAGAGATATGTGTGAGAGTGGTGGAAAATTGACTCCAAAGAATCGATCGCTGGAAACGTGTTCGCGGTGGTCATATGAACGAGATCGAATTTCATATTTAAATGTAACGTGTGTACTACACTGGGAATAAATTTCAGCCCAATATCTCGATTATTGTGTTTTATTTAAATACAAAATTGTTATGTCCTTATTGAAAAAGCTGATACATGTATTTTAATTACTTAAGGTTGATATATAACTCCTTTCCACATTAATTTTTCGTATTCTGTGTATGTATTTCGACAACTAAGTAGTCATCATCAGCAGATAATTAAACAGTGTCGCATCTGGAAAACTACGGGAAACGTACACTGTGCACAAAATGTGCGTTTTGGTTTTCGACGGTACAGATCGTGTACGGAATTCGTTTCGTGCTGGTTTTTGCTATAGTTTTCCAGGTGTGTTTAATTATCTGCTGCAGATGACAACTTAGTTATCGAAGTACGTATATAGAATACGAAAATTAATGCGGAAAGAAGTTATGTATCCGCTTTAAGTGATTAAGTTAATCAACCCTCCTTCAAACTTACCTCCGATATAAGTATGTAGTCAGTTTCACCTTATAAAAAAAGATGGCAGCGATTTATATTGTAATAGATTTAAAACCCCTGCATTTTCTAATTGTAACAAACGATTTACTTTCACTTTGTACTACTTAGGAATCATGACCATATAGCCTTCTTGCAATACTTTTCAAGATTTCATGTATTACTTGTAAGTTTTTTTTTGTAAGATATTATTGGTAGTTTTTGTATTTATAATATATTTGAACTAAGAAGGAAAAAATAAAATGCAAGAGAATTATAAATTAAATTTAATAAGTCTGAAGTATTATGAAAATGACAACTGGTCTAATCATTGTCAGTGCGTTGTCACTTTCGAAAATGTTTCTTTGATGGATCACTACATATGGTAATTCTTTTTTTATAGAAATTACATTACTTTAAAATAACTCGTAACCTCATTGTAGGAAGAAAAGAAAAAAAGAAATGTTGAAGATATTGTTAATAAACTTAGACAACCTGCTGTTATTACTGCTAGAAAAACATTAAAATCTAACAAAGCATTCGATGAACTACCGATATCTGTTTTTCATTACAATAAAGACGAGTGTAAACCTCCAACTAATTCTTTAAAAACGTGTTCGCTTCTATCTGTAGTTGATAAGTGCGAGGCAGTAGAAAACGGTGATAAAGTTATTTTCAAAAATTTTAATTTCGACGAAGTAAAAGATTCCAGTACGCAAACTAGTAAAACAATTATACAATTAGCGAAACTGGAAACTGGAGAAATGAGTCCTGACAGTCTGTCACCAACACCAAGAAATTGCCAACGCGATTGTTGTAACGCTAATTTTGAAAATTTTACTTTAGACGGTTCAACTACAGATTGTAACTCGTACAGTTTTTCCAAGAAAAATAATATAGAACAATACCTTCAAGGTGTCGAAAACCCAAGTGAACAAGATACTAGAGATGCTTCTTCGCAAGCTGATTCACCATTAAGTGATTATCCAAAGAAATCTCTTATTGAAACATATTTGGAAAAATCAAGAAATCGTATGAATAACAGTATGGCAAAATATTATGACCAAACAGTTGGCGATGTGGTAAAATATAGGAAACCTAGTTCCCCACCTCGCAGAATTCGCCATGAGGAAACATCAGACATACCAACTAACCATAGCTTTAAAAGCCAATCTCTAATAGATAGTTATCACCAACATTTTTTGCCCCAAGATAGTGAGAGAATACAACCTCAGTATACCCGTTTTACAGTTAGAAATATACATGAAAGAAACCACATAAATATTACCTATAGAGATACTATTTACGAAAGAAATAAAAATTTCCATAACAAAAGAAGTAATTCTTTTATGCTACCGACACTGTCTAGTGAGCAGAAAAGTAAAATGGATGAAGTTCGAGCAGTTAAAAGATTAATATCGCCAACTAGACGCGGTAGATCTAACAGTCCTAATCCGCATTTACCGGTTAGTAATAGGGTAGAGCTTTTTCGAGAGGATCCTGAAAAGATTCCATACATTGATCAGAGTAAATCCGAAATTATAAGCCCTAAAGTCATTCCGGCAAAAGAGAGAAAATCTCTATTGGAACGCACAAAAACTCCCAGCAAACTACAACCTGCTGTGCCCCCCACTGATTTCCAAAGGGACATGATGAGAATTGATCAAATGAGTTTAACATTGTTACCATCCGATGTAAGTAAGACAAATATTTTTGTTAATTTGGATCGTTTCACGTTTCAACAACTTTCATTTTTAACTTTCTGGGAGACGGAATATAGTTTATTAAGAAATACTAAACTTATAGCTATATATCAAAATACTTAAATATTTTTCAGTGGAATTTGCAAACTATAGATATACTAGATATAATAATTGGCATATCTAGATAAAACAATAAACAATCAACATTTACTTACTATTTTAATGATGATCGTTTAAATAGAGTATTAAGTTATGTTATCACATATATAGGAGAATAAACGTATTGTGTGTTCCATCTCTAAATAAAAAATGTATTTGAATTTTATTCATAGTCTTTTCAGATGCGATTACAATAATTTCTAATAATTTGCATACAATTTAAACAATACAAATTGCCAGCAACTTAACTGCAAACTGAACACGCGCAATACGTTTTTCCTCCTAATTAAAAATGGTCGAGAATTTGTATATATATACACGAGGTGTGGCAATTAAATAACGATACTGCTGTGAGAAATGCCTTTTATTGCAAATTAACTTATATTTAACTTTTATCCCCTTCAACATACTCTGCTCCCCTATCTATACACCGCTGTATACGTGTCATTCATTGTTCAAAACAATGCTATTTTTGCCTTTACATGTTCAACAGAGTGAAAATGTGTTCACTTTTGAGAACAGGTAGAAGTCACATGGTGCGAGATCTGGCGAATACGGAGGATAATCAACCACAGCAAGCGCTTGTACTCTAAAAACTGCTTCACAGACAGGCATTGTGAGCTTCTGCGTTGTCCTGGTACAGAATCCACCAGTCGTTCTTACACAAATTCGATCTTTTCTTCCTTACTCTTTCCCTCAGCTGATTGGGACTTCCGCACTCTTCCTGATTAACGGTTTAACCCTCAGGCACCCAGTCAGTCATGATAACATCCTTGATATCGGAACGCAATGCCTTCAATTTCGACTTGCTCATTCGTGCTTTTGTATCATCCAAAAACTCGCGCACATTGGAACATTTGTAAATATTCTATCGACGATTTTTTTAAAGAAATTTCCGAATCATTTGTTGCTCGTTTTTATGTGAACCATTACTACGACATTACTAAGTAACAGTGTTCTCTACGATTAAAGTTCGAAAATAAACTAAAGCAGACAGAGAGACGAAACTACGGGTTATCGCTTGGGAAGAATCAAGGTCAATTAGTTTTATATATGTGTGAAGGATTTAGTTTCATGAATGTTTAAATGTTTATTTCTTGTTTATGTTGGCATTCCTGAGGGATTATGCTGATATTCGGTCACATCTAGAAGTACTCAGAAGAATAAGAAATGGATCGCGTGTAATTGCATAAGGTTAAAAGTTACGGATCAAGTGTAAGGCGCATCAAGGGCAGTATCGCAATTCGCTGAGGTACTGTCAGTACTTTTACAATTATTTGATGCTATTAAGTATATTGCTCTCAAACAAGGAGTTATTGGTTTTATACGCTGAAGACAAAATAGTTAGCGTATATCTACATTAATCTTATAGTGGACAGGGACATACAATAAGAATAGCTTTTTGGAGGTCAGATGTGTCCCGAGAATGACAATTGTGCCAACGTTTCAACAGTATCACATCCATCATCTGGCAACGGTTAAAGCTTGAGACCGTCTGGCACTTGTCTTGCAATGCACCTACTTACATTCTGCATTATAGAGAAGACATGGCTTTATTGACATTGTATAGTGATCTGTCGGTGAACTAGATCTTAGTTATTTTCTTCAAATGGATCTTGTTTGGCTTAAAATGGATGCTTGTTTCAAACTGAACAAAATACAACCAAAGAAGATTAGTGAGATCTCGTCTTCTAGATTTTTCTTCGACTTCATCTATATCATATACATATTTATAGTAAACTTTCCTCATCTCTACGATTCATGTGCTCATACTACAATAATTATTTTTCCTTCGATACTTTCATGAGAGATGAATGAATGTAAATTACTCTCTTGTTATTTCTGATTTGTTGTTTTTATGCGACATTCTCGCAACTGGATAATTTCTATTGCGTTAATATGTTTAATTTTTAAAATATTATCGTTTCACAGAACTATTCAATTCGAATCCTTGTTCGAGTCATTACAATAAATGTGTAAGAGAGTTCGATGTTCTAGTAAAAAAACACTCCTGTTATTGTTTTTCCCTGCTTCAAGTAGCGGGCCAAGTAATTTTTTAGGGATCCTTGAAAACATGTTAGACTGGGAATTCATGTTCATACAAAACTCTAAAATTTCCTCCGCAATGGCAAAAACGATAGAAATTTTTTGAACAAATATACATACGTAGGTAAAATTCTCATTCTTTTATGATAAGGTATAAATTATGAAATTTAATTAATCTAATATAATCTATGTTTATTACCGTTGATGCAATTTATTCTTTAAGGACAGCCTTAGCGAGAGAACCCGGGCTATTGACGCCGAATCGGTATATTCATCTGAAGTTTCGCTCACTGATATATTAACCAGAATTCAAGATTCGGATTGGTAAATTAGATATTTTAAATGCAGATATTTCACAATATACAGACTTAATTCTTCAGGAACGTCTCACTAAAAGCCCTTGCTGACGTTACAGAGTTATGTAAAAGTACGGATGCCGAACTGATAATACCTCATATGATAACGATTAACCAAAGGCTGATTGAGTTGCTACGTAGTCCTAGATCACACGTGTGTAGAACTGCTTGTCAGGCTGCCGGGCATCTTTTTGAATCTATGAGAGATACTAGAGGTCCAGTAAGTAATTAAATTAAATACTAGTAAATTATGCACACCATTATAAGTAAATTATTTTAAATTTACTTAAAATACCCAAACGATGCTCGTTTTTTGAGCGAGACACGTCAACGCTGGAACTAATAGTACCACCGTTCAACAGTCGCCAAGGATGGTGCTTCATCGCCAAACAATCACTTGATTTTTTGCGATCACTCTTGACGAGTGAGACCGTTTTTATAATCGTAGAAAGTCATGGTTCGAAAATTTTCGCGCCTTATTTTAAAAAATTACTAAGAAGTAACAGCACAAATGCTATTATATAAATGCCATTCGGACTAAAAAAATCTCGTAGAATACAACAAAAATACTTCCGACAGCGCCACCTTACGGGAAGTAACTGAACCGCAAAACTTTTAAACCAACCTACATATAAGTAGATTTATGTATAAATAATTTCTAATGTTCTATAATGCATATTTCGTCCACAGGAATTTAACGATATCGTAGATATTCTTCTAGGAAAAACTGCGGATGCCAATAAATTTATCCGTCAAGATGCTAATTTGGCTCTGGATTGTATGGTTACGCACATTCCAACATTTCATGCAATTAGAGCTCTGTGTGCGAAAGGCCCCACTCATAAGAACCATTTAGTGCGGTGTGCATCAGTTCGTTTAATAATCTGTGCTGTTGTTATAGTCGGTCCTGACATGATTTTGAATCCTATGAGCAATGAACACACGCGTAAAAGGATTTTCAATAATATGATTAGGTTTCTGGAGGACAAAAATTTGGAGACTAGGTAATTTTCATATACGATTATGTAATCAAACTTTAATTTTTATGAAAAATACTTAATATGATTTATGTATATTAGTATTTATCGAAATAAGAAGAAATCATTCTTTCATTTAACTCGTCTTACTTTTGGTACTAATAGATGAAATTATTTAATCACTTATCCTATAGATACCTGTTTACTCCTCACAGTGCATATTCGTAGTTTCCAGATTTCTCAATTATTTCTGTTTTGTTTTGGTATTTTTTTGCGGAAATTATTTGTTAAGCCTTTGTGTTCTGGATTATTTTTTTAAGTTAGGTAATAATTGTGTGTACACTTTCAATTAAAAATACGTACAGCATAATTTTATTTTTGAAAAGTTGAAGGGAGGGAGTGGAAACTTTAACGACTGGGCTGATAGACTTGTTAATTTATTTTTTATACATTTTATCAACATCTTACTTGGAAATATAATGGGATCTTAGAAAACAGTCCCATTTTCATTGCAACATAAATAAACGCTGCAAGTATTGGGTTGGCAACTAAGTACTTTCGGTTTTGTAGTATAAAATAAAACACTTTTTTTTTAAACAAATAATAGCTTTTAATCAATTATATATTTTCCATTTTGCTCAATGACCTTTTGCCATCTTTCTTTCAGCTGCATGATTCCGCGCTCATAAAATTTCTGGTCCTTATCAGCAAAAAAGTGAACCAGGTGCGAGTGAAGATTATCGTCATTTGTGAAAGTTTTACCATTCAAAGAATTCTGCAAACTTCGAAATAATTGGTAATCAGATGGTGCTAGATCAGGGCTGTATGGGGGATGTTGCATCACTTTCCAGCCAAGCTCCAATAGTTTCCCACGAGTTGCCAAAGATGTGTGAGGCCTTCCATTATCTTGGTGGAAAACTACACCTTTCCGATTTGACAATTCTGGCCGTTTTTCTTTGATTGCTTCATCCAGTTTTATTAATTGTTGACAGTAAACATCAGAATTGATCGTTTGGTTCCTTCGAAGCAGCTCAAAAAACACAACACCTTTGTAATCCCACCAAACTGACAGCATGATCTTTCTGGATGCAATTCAGCTTTCGATGTGGTTTGAGCTGGTTTATCGTGTTTGCTCCATGATCTTTTTCGAACTATGTTACTGTACAGGACCCATTTTTCATCACCAGTGATGATTCTTTTTAAGAAAGGGTCGGTTTCATTTCGTCTAAGGTGCATATCGCAAAAGTTGATTCTTTGTGTTAAATGAATTTCTTTCAATTCGTGAGGTACCCAAATATCAAGCTTCTTAACTAGCCCAAGACATTTTAAATGTTTTTCAATTGTTGTGTGCGATATATATAGCCTCTCCGCAACCTCTCGAACAGTTATATGACGATCCTCTTCAATTATGACTTTGATTTGGTCATCATCAACTTCAGTAGGCCGACCAGAACGTTGCTCATCTTTGAGGGAAAAATCTCCAGAACGGAATTTGTTATACCAATTCTGACACGTGCGCTCTGTTAAGCAATTAGCACCATAAACTTCACATATCTTATTGTGAGCCGCAGCAGCTTTCTTTCCTTTACGGAAATAAAATAGTAAAATATGTCGAAAATGTTCGTTCCTGCACTCCATTTAAAATTAACCCACAACTAATAGCTTTAATAAAAATCACCCACTACTTGCTTCTGAAGTTACGTCAATGTGACTAGTATCACGCGACAAACGGTAAAGTACAGCACTAACATACGTTATACAAAAAATAAAGCAACGCTCTATTCTCTCTATCAATAAAAACCGAAAGTACTTAGTTGCCAACCCAATAGAACATTTTAAATACGGTCAAAATTCAATCCCCATCACTGTTTGGAAGTTTGGAAGTGACAGACAATGTTCTCCAAGTGAATACCTTTCTACACGCTGTAATTGCATTTTTAAGTTCAAGTAATTGTAATTATTTACAATTTCCTTAAATCTAGGGAAGGGTGTATTTCGCAAAACACCTTGGAATATATACAACGGAAACTACTTTCCAATACATCTATTGCAATATGCCAACTACATACGTAGTTTATGGCAGTCCCCATACCTATCAAACATTGCAATGCGTACCTAAAAACTAGGTATCAAAAATTTATACGCATAACTTCAATACTACATTATAGACAAGCGTGTTATAGCAATCAACCAGGTGTACCGGAAAGCCACTACCAGTTCTTCTAACAGATGTCGCTAGGTTTAAGTATGCCATGTTATGATTTGACACATATGTCATTTTATTCTACTGACATCAAGCTTCGAAGCCATACATGTTATATCTTGCGAAAGTCACACTGTCATGGATTCATTCCTCTTTGAAGATGTCGAGTTTCGTGACTGAAAAAGTGCATTTGCGGCAAGCATTTCTTTTCTTATTTAATCAAAGGACAAAAGCCGCTGAAAGTCATCGTTTGCTGGTAGAAACTTGCGGTGAACATGCTCCAACCATAAAAGCATATCAAGCGTGGTTTTGACAAATGAAAAGTGGTGATTTCAATGTGCAAAACAAAGAACGTTTTGGTACACCGAAAAAGTTTGAAGATGCGAAACTGCAGGAGTTATTGGATGAAGACCCAAACCAAACTCAAAAACAATTGACAAAAACGTTAAATGTAGCCGAAGGAACGATTAGCGACCGATTACGAGCAACGGGAAAAATCCAAAAGATGGGAAAATGGGTGCCACATCAATTGAATGACAGGCAAATGTAAAATTGAAAAATCGTCTGTGAAATGCTGCTTCAAACGTATGATCGGAAGTCATTTCTGCATCGAATAGTGACGGGTGATGAAAAATGGATTTATTTCGAAAACTCTTTTTTGGGATGGCATCCATAAATTGCCTGAAAGATAAGCAAGATGTGTAGAATCAAATGATCAATATTTTGAATAAATAAATGTTACCATTTTCTTGAAAATTATGTAGTTTTCTTACAAAAAAACTGATAATGACTTTCCGGTACACCTGGTTGCCAAGCGTGTTGTAGCAATTAAGTTCGCCTGTAATCCATTAGTCGTGGCCTTCATAAGTGATGTAGTAGTTATGTTTGTCAGGTATTCACAGATTAGTATGAGAGATTTTCAATAAAAACAAGGACGAATTTTACAAAAACTTTATTAATCTTAAACGACGGTCATTCCTTATATTCTATGCCTGTAATGCAACCATATTGCCATTGCTCAAAGACATGTGCAAGCCATTCCTTAAGAGCTTCTTTGTGATCATGCTAGTTAACGGTGTTGCCTCTAAAGCCTTCACGGCACTATATTATAACCGCCTTCCTTTAAAGTCTTTTTTTATTAAGAATATAGACATGTCACATGGAGCTATATCAGAATTATATGGACAACGTGGTAAAACACTACACTTTTTACTGCTTAGAAAGTCTCACAACAATAGCCACGTACGAATGAGGCTTGTCGGGATGAAACATCCACTTCTCAACCAACTTAGGTCGTCTTCTAGAGATATGGTCCCTCATTAACGGGCTTAAACCTTTTTTATGAAAATTGGCTATGTGCAGTATTCGTTAATAATCAAAAATGTTACAGCAGATTTTTGCGCGCGTTTTCTTTTTGATAGTTTTTCTATTCATTGAATACTCTGCTATCTCTCTTCTAATATTGTTAGAATGTAATGGAAACAGTATGTTAAGCAGATGACGAGAAATGGTGGAAGACGTTTATTACCGTTGACAGAAATTGTATGTATTCATACATATTCTGTCAACGGTATGGATTCATATTGGTTCTGTCAACGGCAATAAACGTCTTCCACTATTTCTCATCTTCGTGTTAAACATGCTGTTTCCATTACTCACAAATATCTACCCTATTCTCCCCTAATGCAATGTAAACAAACGTCGAATCCAGCAAATACAAACTCTAGACATGTTTTAATGTTTGTTTAAGATGGTAGAAACACTTCCAACAGATAGTTCAAGATTATTAGACAGTTGCGATTTAGTTAATTATGGATTTGTGCCAATAATTATTGCTCCAGTATTGATGGTTTTCTCAGTTAACATACTAATAGGAGCACTTTGACCACCTTCCAACTCGCAGCTTCTACAATAGTCTTTAAACTTTTTATGCAATCGAAAACGAGCAGATTTGATCGTAGAAACAGTTTCTGTTGCCAATTTTCCTAGACAAACACAAAATTAGATGGTTTATCTTTGTTTTTGCATTTCATGCATCATGATTTTTAGAGACACGATAAAAATTTTATAACTTTAGAATCGCCATCAAACTCAAATAAATAATATGTGACAATAATCTTTTTACAAAACGATAAGCGCCTACTTGGATATTTTGGCTTACCAGCGATTCATAGTTCATCCCAGAAAAAAGTTCAAGATTAAAAAAAAACTTAAATATTTATAAAATATTACTAACTTAAGCAAAAAGTGTGTACAAAATTTATTAATTCTAAATTATTAATACAGGAAATACGGAGAAAGGCTGTACAAAGTGTTAAGTAAAGAACCCAATTTTGATCAATATTTAAGAAAGTATATGGACAAGGACGACTTGATTCGTATGAAGAAGACCTTAAAATTTTTGTCAGGAAAAAAGTAGTGGTTTAATAATTATTTCTTACGTACAGTATTAACTAAAAATGTAGACAATGAATAAAAATTGTTAATTAAGTGTATCTGGTTTTAATGCAATTACGTATTATTAAATTTAGTTTCATTCTATATCACCTAGTTTTTG
Organism: Dermolepida albohirtum; assembly: GCA_031893035.1. Taxonomy (NCBI): domain Eukaryota; kingdom Metazoa; phylum Arthropoda; class Insecta; order Coleoptera; family Scarabaeidae; genus Dermolepida; species Dermolepida albohirtum. Next base: position 189,308 of record JAVIWB010001518.1, on the reverse strand, counting down.
TAGTACACTATTTTAGCGAATAATTTAGACAATTTAAGTCGGATTCGCATACTTGAAAGATAAAGACAAAATAAAGTTGGCAGTATATATAAAAAATTAAACTCTTTAGCTATAAATAATATAAATTTTATGAAATTTAAAAAATTCACGAAATATAGCTTGTAATATTTATGTATTGGGTTGGCAACTAAGTACTTTCGGTTTCTACTGATAGAGAGCGTTGCTTTATTTTTTGTATAACGTATGTTAGTGCTGTACTTTACCGTTTGTCGCGTGATACTAGTCACATTGACGTAACTTCAGAAGCAAGTAGAGCGTGATTTTTATTAAAGCTATTAGTTGTGGGTTAATTTTAAATGGAGTGCAGAAACGAACATTTTCGACATATTTTACTATTTTATTTCCGTAAAGAAAAGAAAGCTAATTGCTTAACAGAGCGCACGTGTCAGAATTGGTATAAAAAATTCCGTTCTGGAGATTTTTCCTCAAAGATGAGCAACGTTCTGGTCGGCCTACTGAAGTTGATGATGACCAAATCAAAGTCATAATTGAAGAGGATCGTCATATAACTGTTCGAGAGGTTGTGGAGAGGCTACATGTATCGCACACAACAATTGAAAAACATTTAAAATGTCTTGGGCTAGTTAAGAAGCTTGATATCTGGGTACCTCACGATTTGAAAGAAATTCATTTAACACAAAGAATCAACTTTTGCGATATGCATCTTAGACGAAATGAAACCGACCCTTTCTTAAAAAGAATCATCACTGGTGATGAAAAATGGGTCCTGTACAGTCACATAGTTCGAAAACGATCATGGAGCAAACACGATAAACCAGCTCAAACCACATCGGAAGCTAAATTGCATCCAAAAAAGATCATGCTGTCAGTTTGGTGGGATTACAAAGGTGTTGTGTTTTTTGAGCTGCTTCCAAGGAACCAAACGATCAATTCTGATGTTTACTGTCAACAATTAATAAAACTGGATGAAGCAATCAAAGAAAAACGGCCAGAATTGTAAAATCGGAAAGGTGTAGTTTTCCACCAAGATGATGCAAAGCCTCACTCATTTTTGGCAACTCGTGGGAAACTATTGGAGCTTGGCTGGGAAGTGATGCCACATCCCCCATACAGCCCTGATCTAGACCATCTGATTACCATTTATTTCGAAGCAGAATTCTTTGAATGATAAAACTTTCACAAACGACGATGACCTTCACTCGCACCTGGTTCAGTTTTTTGCTGACAAGGACCAGAAATTTTAGGAGCGCGGAATCATGCAGCTGAAAGAAAGATGGCAAAAGGTCATTGAGCAAAATGGAAAATGTATAATTGATTAAAAACTATTCTTTGTTTAAAAAAAAGTATTTTATTTTATACTACAAAACCGAAAGTACTTAGTTGCCAACCCAATAAAATTAATGTTGTTAATGCACAACTCCTTTTTCCCCCAGTTTGTTTCTTGATAAGTTCCGTAACTGAAAGAAATAAAATTGATTTAATGTAGTTAACATCTAATGTAGTTACAGTTATTACAAAACAACATTTTTATTTTTAAGTCTATCGTCAAGCATATTTGGACGGACGATTTGGAACTGTGATATTACACAAACAAATATACAACAAATTTGACATATCTTCAATCTAATTATAAAGCTAATTGTTGGAAGATTGCTCATGTCACTACAGCCTTTAAAAATTATTGAAATGATATTACTAATTAACGTCCGATTTCAATCATATCTACGAGGGTAGTTTGAAAAGTAGTGAGAATGAAAAAGAAAAACGAGTTTTTTAAATACAAAATAATTTTTATTTTTCAATGTACTCTCCTAAAAGAGCAATACATTTATTTCAACGGTGCTCCAATGCCCTTATGCCATCTCTAAAATGCGATTCCGGAAGGCTTGCAAAATACTCATTTACGAAGATGATAAGCTCATTGTTAGACGAAAATTTCATTCCACCTAGTGCCGTTTTCAATTTTGGAAAAGGGTGGAAGTCGGAAGGGGCTAGATCTGTCGAATAAGGCGCATGCGGTACTAATTGGAAATGCAACTCGTGGATTTTGGACATCGCAACTGTGCTGGTATGTGAGGGAGCGTTGTCTTGGTGAAACAGAATCATTTTCTTTGCCATTCCTGGCCGTTTAGCACGAATCTCAACATTTAATTTTTGTAAAAGTTCTGTATAATATTGTCCGTTTATTGTGGCACCTTTCTGAAGGTAATCAACGAGCAAAATGCCCTTAGAATCCCAAAAAATTGATGCCATCACCTTGTTTGCCGATAAAGTGGTTTTCGCTTTCTTTGGAGGTGCAGAACCACGTTCTAACCATTGTTTCGACTGTTGATTAGTTTCGGGTGTACTGTAGTGTATCCAAGTTTCATCGCAAGTAACAAATCGCCTACAAAAATCAACAGGATTCCGCTTATGAAGGTCCAAACACTCATTGGAAATGCGCAAAGCAGTGAACTTTTGATCAGTCGTAAGCAATCGCGGCACCCATCCTGCCGAACGCTTGGAAAGGCCCAATTCTTTCTTTAAAATGTGGTGTACGCGTTGTGTTGAAATGTTTACCATGTCTGCTATCTCTCTCACTTTGAGTCGTCGATCTTGCGTAATAATATTATGGATTTTTATAATCATTTCCTTAGAAGTCACGATTTTGGGTGCTCCAGAGCGCGCTTCATCAACACAACTTGTTCTACCACGTTTAAATTCATTTACCCATCTACTTATTGTGGCAGATGATGGAGCAGATTCACCTAATGTTTCCCGTAACTCATCTTTTATTTCGGTAGCTTTCATACCCTTAATTACGGAGTATTTAATCACCGCACGATACCCTGCTTTTTCCATTTTAACAAAACGACGTGTCGCTTCTTTTTCAATCAGTTGTCAAAAATAAACTAATCAACCGATTTATCTAAATATCGGAATGTAAACATATAAATAGGCAACCTAAATTACAGTGCATTTGTTTTACCAATTAGAGCGCCACTTATATGTCATTCTCACTGCTTGTCAAACTATCCTCGTACACTATTTTCCAATAAGTAACTGTGTGAACATATGCTGTATGGGACGAATACTATCATCTGGTTCTGGTTGCAATTAAAAAAAAACATAGCTTAGAATATTTAAAGTTTTTGAATTTATGTTATTAAAACGTATGTATGCTTGTCAACGTGTTGTTGCTCAGTTGCTCGGCATGGCTTCATTAGAGAAAGATCCACTGGTAATCATTTGTGTTCGTTTGTCAATTGTGTATCAGAATGTCTGAATATTTGCGGCCGAATAGATATAATTTATACCAATTTTTCTAAGGCTTTCAATGAAGTTTAACATCCTTTGGTTGGCGATCGCAATCGTGAATAATCTCACGTTGACGTGACGAAATACCTTTACAATTAACGAACTCTGGATGTTTTTGGATAATGGATTGTCCGAACTGTCCAATTGCTCATAATACGCATTTGAATTAGCTGTTCCATTCGTTGACAGGAGCTCGAAAAACACGACACTCAAGGTCTCACAGCACCGAGAGCATAACCTTTTTCTGATGCATGTCGATGACGATTAAGATGAATTTTCAGATCAGAACCAAGACCTTTTTGACATCATTGTTGTACACAATTCACTTCTCATCACGAGTTATCAGTTGCTTCAAAAAAATCGTTTTAACCACACTTTATCGACGCGTCGTCAAGTGAACTTCCTTGAGTTCGTGAGGAACTCAAATATTAAGGTTGTTTACGTATTCTAAGTTTTGTATGTGGTCGTGAATGATAGATGTTTAACGTATCTGCATTCTCTTATGCGTGTACGGTGGTTTTGATTTTATCAGCGATTGTATTTTGACGTCGTCAAGCATCGTTAAGGTTAAAATCTTTAGCGCGGGATTTCGTGAACCCACGTTGACGTTGATTTTCTTATAAAGCACTGTTACTGCAAAATTTACTCCATAGTTGATAAGCTAATGCGTGTTCTTCCTTTTATGGAAGAAAGAGAGTAAAATATAACGTAAATGCATTCTTTGGTCTACTATTTTTCAACTCGACAACTATATAAAATTCCTTGTTTTCAAAATGACGTTAGATCAATAATATTCATTCACCAATTAATAAATCTTGAGCGAAACAGCAGACAGTTAAAACTTTGAGCGCAATAATTGACAAGTCCACCGAAACTTTTTTAAATTATCCCTTAACTGTAGAATCATTCTATAATAAGAATAACTGCTCTCGTTAATTATTTGTTAAAAGATTAATGAGCAGGAAAACTGACGTTAAAGTAAACTTTCTCTTTAATGTTTTGTATTAAACAACATAAAATTTAAAAAAAAGTAAAATTATTATTTTTTCTGTTAAGAAAAAACCCTTTAGAAAACAATAGAAATTGAATTGTACGCATTAAAATGCTTGAATATAAAAAACATATGTTACAAAATTTATTAAAAATATAAACAGTCAACTTGTTACTGAGCGACCCATGTATAATATAAATATACAAGGGTTTTGTACAATAAAAAGATTAAATCTGTTCCAGATGCACGTATCTACCACCAGATGTCTGACGTGTGCATCTACGAGTGTTATTCAATTGCTAGTACAACGGATTGCTCGTTCCCACTCCAGATTTAATACCTCTCTTTGTGTTGTTGTTATCTCTCTCCCACTCATAATAAACATAAGCACATGCAGCTAACGCACATATAGGCACACACCTAAATGTGAACGGAAAGGTAGTTCGGTGAAAATCTTCAATTGTTGTGGTGTAGTTTGTCTGAGCCAGTATCGTTCGTGACAAGCATGTGATTGCATCGAATAAACGTTCTCGATTCAATTTATTTTTGTATATACGACGGAATTCAAACATAAACGACGCGACATATTATTGCATTTCAATGTTTCGGTTCTTGAATATTCCCACCGGTAATTTATGGCAAAAATTGTGTGAATTAAATAACTTCTATTAATATATCTTGAAAAGTGTGCTTGTGTGCTGTTTTGTTGTTGTGTGTTCTTCAGGAGAAAATCCAAGGTGTCTCGTTTATGTTATTAGAAGTCTGATGCCCTTTCTCTCGTCGCTTAATTATTGTTTATCGGTTTTGTGTACGAGTTTCTCGAATAATTTTCTTTGAGAGTTTCTTAACTCTGACGACAAGAACTTTAGGGATCGGGATTAAAGGATTTATGATACCACCGCATCGATATCCGAGAAATTACCGAATCTGAAATACGCTCCAAAAACGGAAAATTCATCTATAATTTTTTACCTATTTTGTAAGTTTAACAATAGTTATGTAGTCGTAGTATTAATTTAATTTTTTTATATCTAGAGAAAGAGGAACGAACAGAAACCTTGTAAATAAGTGTTATATTATTGGTTTTATTGGAAAGTCATTTACGTAACAGTTATTTGATATTTAAGTCACCCGTATTTCTTTTACTTATTGTTAGATATATATTGATTTCTAGTCCGTTATTTTCATTGCATTTATATCATATTTAAAGATAAATATTTTCATAATAATAATAATAAAATGACAAAAAATTTATTATACCAAATACGCCATTGACATTTTTGAAGATTGCGTGTACTTATAAATTTTATTGTGAAATTCGTTAAATAAAAGTTCAAAAATGTCTATTCATACTTTTAATTGAATATAAAAAATTCAATTCAACAGTTTCTTTACTTAAAAATTTTTATATTTCCTGAATAACAGGAAGAACTGATTTCAGCAGTTGCTATTAAATATAGTTTTAGCGATGAATAAAATCATAAAATAATTAATTACATATGCCTGTACTCTACGAAACCAATTTCAAAGGAAAATAGTAGATTAAACTAATTTTTAAATTACTGATATTTGTATACATATTTGATTTCGTTAGCAACAAAGCAGGATCATGTTTTGTGAATAAGAAAAAAATATAATATATTTTCAATTATTAGTGAATGCAAAACAATTATTTTTAAAATGTCCAAGATTTATTTCTTTCAACTTTCACAAATATTCAAAAAAAAACAGTAAGAATAAATAGAAAACAATACAATCAGTAATAACTACATTTTTAATGTACGTAAGTGGAGAAAGACCTTGAATTCTGAAATCCAAGCAATTATAAGGCAATTCTATTCGATGAAATACCGTTTTCCACATTTTCGTTGACTTCTTATTTGCTTTCGATACTTGACCAATAATATCAAGTGACTAGGATTTCTAGTATTCTTTTCAAGGTAATGCCAAATAAGAAAAATACTGTAATGCAGAGACATGTGTGCCACATCCTACAATTTTAGCCCCCTCCTTATATTGTATTAGCAATCACACTGCATTTCTAGATGGAATCTTCTACACTTCTCAATCTAAATGTTATAAATCTTCTTGCTTCTGAACGTTAAAAGAATTATTGAAATGTTAATAACACCCTGTTTACTACGCGTTTCAAGGAATGCAACGTTCATCAGGTAAACTTGTGTTATTAACGTATAATTCTTTGTGGGGTTATCGTACCTTTTCGATGCAGAAGAATAAAGAAAAAACAATGCCTTTCTCTTTCGATCAAACATACGAATACACGCCCGAAAGAACAAGAGCGTCTATTTACACTCTGGTAATTTTGTTACCGATTTTAGCAAGATGACACGCCGTTGTTCTTCCGTTCGTACATTCGTATGTTTGAACGAAAGAGGAATGTATTGTTTTTTCATGCCTGCGTCTGTATTATAATATAAGTTGTACTCTAATAACAGACAGCATCTCGATGGACACAAACTAAATACAGTCTATCGGTATTTTACTGGACTTAACAATCAAGTTATTTAGATACTAAACTTGGTACCTATTTTCACAATTTCAACCAGTATAAATCTCTTTAAATTAATCAAGTATGTATCTGTTGTCCGGCTGACAAATTCATCGATGTTAAGGTATCAATACTAGCCCAGTCAATCGAGAAAAATGTTTTTGTATCGGATAACTTGAGCCTTTCTAATTTTTTAAATATATTACAATTTATGCAGTGTCTCTGTTCTGACTTTTTCTCCGAATCTAATCCATAGCTATTGTAAATAATGCTTGTGATAGTACGCACTCTTGCCTTGCCCTTTCCCGATTTCTATGTTATGAGAATTGATCTTCCTGCTCCATTATCGCTGTGCAGTAAGGCTGCAGAAACGAGTGCTATCGCAGTAGCGCGCGGCTCAGTTGCTATTAATGTTAAAAATAATAAATGTAATTACTTACTATTTTAGTTTTTTTTGTGTTGTTGATGTAAACTGACCCAAAAATTCGCCGTAGTATTGTATCATTAGTATGTGTTTCAGTGCTGACTCAGTCATACTCCTATGGCGAAGTGAAAATATGTTGGTGTATTTGGAAGAGGAGCGTTCTGCGTCTAATGATGTGATGTTCGCGAATTTAAAAAGGACGTTCACATCATATTCGAACATCATCTATCGTCAGCCGTATTTTCGTTCTTTGTAACTCTGCTTTTGTTTGATCCGTAATCGTGTTTCTCCCCCGAGGAAAATTATACTGTAATTGACCTTTTGTTAGCAATCTCCATTCCAGAACGTATTTCCCTCAAAAGTTTCGAAATTCTTCATTGTCTACAATATTTTGTGAAATGTTGCACACACTTATCATAAAAATAAAGTCATATAGAAATTTATAATATGGTACATCAGGTTGCGCATTTAAGCGGTGTTGTTTGCTATCAACATGTTTTACACACAAAAATAATGTACGGTAAAATGTTGATATTGCAAACAATACATTTAATAATAGTACCAGTGTATTCTAATGTCGAAAATCCGTTAAGAAATCTGTTAATACACGTCGAACATAACAAAGAACATCGTCGATTCGCCATCATCAATCTAATCCGGCATTATACACATACCATACGCATATGAATATTCGATTCTATTTTTAGTTGTCAGCTTCATAAAAAAGAGTATATAAAAATCTAAATATTCTACTCAAATCCATATTCATCTATTATCTCGATGAGAAATAATATTGAAGTAAATTAAATAATTTCGAATATTTATTATTAATTTCTAAATATCAAGATTTCGCTTTATATGTTACGGGCAATTTACATTGTGAAAATATTTGATAGATCGATACAGAAATAAATTTTGCTGCATTAGATAGAAAATTAATAGTCTTTATTTTACGTTAACAAACAGCTAATAAAATGTAACTTATATTACTGCATCGTTTTTAATAAAACGTCGATCTTGTAATGAATGAGTCACGGAAGTATAGGATCTTGTAATAGCTATTACTTATTTAAGTCCATTCTCTTCGGGAACGAAATAAAATACTAATTACAATAAATTAATAGTTAAAAATTATGCTTATTAAGTGGTCCAACTTGTTTTCGTTTTTGTGCCACTTGTCACTAGTATATTATATTTGAACTTTTAAATTAATTTGTCAAAAATATTTAGCACAAAAAATTTAGATTTCGCAACACTGCAACATCTTGCGTATAGAAGAATGTTTCCGGTCTAATATTTGTACTTTCCGAACACATACTGTCAGTTTTCCCTAAGATTTAAGATTTGGATGTTTTCATTTGTCCAGAGATTGTTTAAAGAAGTCAAAGTTTGTATCTTTATACTGCAGCGATTTTTTATACCTTCAATATTTTCAGGCGTGACACCTGAAACTCTCAATCAAAATTTTTACAATTACATTACAGTTTTAGTGTAATAACCCTGAGAATGTTTCTAGCTGAAGAGGATGTTACGTCAGCCAGTCAAGCAGCATTGTCAGAGAAACGATTTCAGTCTGGAGGCTTGGAAAAAATTCGCGAAAAACACATTTCATATGTAGGTGGGTGCCGTGAATCGAACGTCAAGAAATAATTTTAAAGCTGTCTAGCAAGAACCAAGATGATTCCTTACGAATTTTCGTTATAGTTGATGAAACCTAACTTTACCACTATGTTTTTGAATCCAAACGGCAATCTTAACGGAAACATTAAATAATAATAGTAATAATAATAGTTTATTTGCCTAACAGATGCATTAAATATAAATACCATAGATATACATTAGACATTACAAAGTATTGTACAGTTAAAACTAAATCACAATAACTAAACACTGAATCAAAATAAGAGAAAGTTAATAAAATGCAGTACTAGTTAAACTTATTAATTATTGTACATTGCGACATCAATTTAAAGGGGGTAAACAATATATCAGTATCTTTACCTGAATTAAATAAGTGCCACAATCTATACTGTGGTAATTTTAATATAGAACAGTAAAATACATTAATTGATCGAGAAGTTCTATAATGTGGAGCGTATTATGTATATTAAATTACACGTCTGTGATCTTCTAATGCATCAATGTTAAATATATCATGAAAACATGAATTATCAATACCACGTGTAGGATAAACATCAGTATGAAGGCATTTTAAGAATTTCCTGTGTAGGGTAGACATCAGTATGAAGGCATTTTAAAAATTTCTTGTGCACTTTCTCCAAAGTATTCGAATAAGTAATATAAAGGGAAGACTACACTAATGAAGCATATTAAAGTCTAAAGCGAGCCAGAACAAAATAAATAGGTGAGGTAGATTGAATAGAGACGAACGCCTGAGCATTGCGTATCACAAAATCTAAAGCTTTTTAATGAAGAGAAATGATTGTGTTAATTTGGAATCAAACATCAATGTTGGACAGGAGTGTTTCCACACTATTACACACACTATATACAAATAAGGACTGAGTTGACGGGAGAAGATTAGCATATTATATTTAGAAACATTGATTTCGAGCTTATTCTCTAGACAGCTGCACTCCAATATATAAATTTGGCTTCGAAGAAATCAGCAGTTTTTCATATCTTGAAAACGAGTTCCAAGTTATCAGCGAAAGGCAACTTGTTTCCTTTGATTCTACTGTAGAAAACACTAAAAATCAAAAAGACACTGGCCCCAGACTGCTTCCTTGTGAAATACCAGACGTTGCCGAAAAATATTCAGACTGTTGGCCGATGTAATCTAGGTGTTATTTGATATCAAGTAGGTCATAGAACGAGTCGTTAAGGCGGTAGAGAATTCCATGTTGAAAAGTTTATCGAGTACCAAACCATGAATTTTGCTGGCAAAAGCTTTAGTAAAGGCAGTGTAGACAACATCCACTTGTTCATTACTGTCTGAAATATTCTGAAATAAACTGAACGATAATTGAAAGATTATTATCGGTGGAGCGTTTGTTGATAAAACCGTATCGCTCTTCTCATAAATAGTAACTAGCTGGGATGGAATGGTAGTTTCCTCCAAATAAACCTAGCCATTTCTTTCGGGAGGTAAGGCAGTGGCTACAATTTTTGGGGTTCGAAGGAGAGAATTTTCGAAGACTATCTTGTATAAAATCAAATCGTTAATGGAGTATATATGCCTCTACTAGGAAAATTTAAGAAAACAATGTCTAAAAAGCGACCAGGAATTGCTCATAAAGAAACTTTTTTCATAAAGAAGTTTCGATGGAATGGAAAATTTTTTGCAGCAAGGAAAGAGTATTTTGGAGATTTTGGCAAATGGCACTTCAACATCATTAGTCCAAGTACGTTGAAAGTAAACAGGAATATGTTGAAAATTAACGTCTTAAGTCATTTGTTTCATTTCAGTCCAACATACAATGTGACTATGTTAGTCGTAAATACTAGTTAGCTTCTCACTTCTTTGTTTGTTTCATATACGATTATCAAAGCATACTTTGTCTTTAATCGCAGTAAATATCTTTAAATTAAAAACCTTAATAAACAAAAGTATTTTGGAAAGTAGACTTTTAAAAAACAATTTTTATTTTACAGTTATAATTACTATACAGTTATAATTCTATTTGCATTAAATTTTTTGTCAGCGTTTATAATGTAACGCAGTCTTTACTAAATACTTTCAATTAAGAAAACCTGTTAAAATGAATGTCCTTAATTGTTTTTGTTGTGAATAGAGGAATAAAAATTACAGTTGCACCAAACTACTTAAAAGCAGTGTAGGGACGGTCACCGCAATGTATATTATTTCTCTATCCGAGAGGCACTTATTTATGTGTTATTAAGGTCAATACTAAACCGGAAACCGGGTAATTTAGTCTCGATTAAGTCAAGAGATTCGTTCAGAACTATATCTAAAAACATTTACTTTTATGTTTTTATTGAAAATGCTGAGAGAGATAAGATCTAAGATATCTCACTCATTCACTTGAAAGTATAATTACGAATATGATAAAGAGTAAATAATATAAACGACGTTTACAAAAGTATCTACATAATAAGTGCTTACAGATTTTAGAATTTAACAAGCAACTTTCGTCATATGATGTTTTAGTTTCGCACTGACACAGTGTGCAATGTACACGAAAATATATCTGCCAAATTCATGTAGGATAGTCTTTACACCATGTAAACAAAACATTGGCAGACCGAGCATGTCTATGAATCATAATAGTGATTTGTGTTCTAGTAAATATAGTAATGCGCGTAATATACGAATAATTCTTTTATTTGATTTTATTTATTAATTATGAACATTAATAAAATACAGTAAATGAAATCCAATTAAAAACATTTAAATCTAAACAATTAAATCATTACATTTATACAAAATCATATATGTATGTATAACTATATACGTTACTTATAAAGTCGTATTATTAGAATAGTTATCTTATAAATTAATTCGAAATTCTATTTAACTATTAGTGAATATAATTATTATAGAATATTTTATATATTTATAAACTATTTTATAACAAAATAAAATGTTTCGACTATAACTGAAATAAATTTAATAAGTTCATCATCATCTCCCTTCTCATCTTCATCAAATATTCTAAACTGGCATTAACTTGAAAAAATCAACAGGTTTGTCGCCGAAACTTTTACTTAAAATAATAAATCTCAGGATTAAAGTTACGTTTACAAAATTAAATATTCTATAGAAAACAGTATGCAAAATACAATGTTAAAATTCGTTCTTCACGTCCTCTTTAAAGTTTTTTGTTTATAAGGTTGAAAATGCAAAACCCTTTCTCTATTTGAATTACATATAACGCACTCTATTGCTCGTTTATTTCTATTAATAAAACATACAAGAGCTTTTTTCAATTTGATGTCGTTACGACTTGACATAAAACTATCGAGTAAAAATTGATGTTTAGACCGTAAACTTTTTTGTGGTTATGATTGTACATACAATACAATTAAAGAAAAAGTACTGACACACCAGACTAGGTGAGCTAATTTTGAAATATTTTTTTTTATTATATAAATATAGCTTATACAATTTAACAATCAACTTTCGTCATTTAAGGTATGATGTTTTAGTTTCGCACTGCTTTGGTAAGTCTTCTATGTCTCTTTTCCTATGAACGATGCGAAATACACGTTTATAGAAAATGTGCAATGCTTTTGCAAAACGTTAGAATCCAGTTCGTCGATATTCCAAAATCACATAACGGGTCATTCATTAAGCGCTTTCTATCTTTAAATTTTAATAAAGCAAAGTGTGTGTGAGATATCATCTAAATTTTTTACTCGTTTGAAAGGCCTATCGATGCCATTATGTATGGAATATAACATCGTGCAAATGTCCGCCAAGGCTTTGCTGGGTGGCGCGCAACCGAAATCTTCAATTTTCCATTACTCTGGCGCATAAATCAGGCTGTTTTTTTCCGATGGCATGGGTTATGTTGGCTTTGAAGACCGCTGTGGTCTGTGGCTTATTCGCATAGACCTGCGACTTAAGAAAAAGTCTAACGAGGTCAAGTCGCACGATCTCAGTGGCCAGTTTACATCACCTCCACGCGGGATGACCATGCACTCAAATCGCTCGTGCAGAATGTCCAATGTGGCATGAGCTGTGTGGTATATAGCGTCGTCCTGTTGAAATCACATATCGTTAGTGTCCATATTAACCAATTCAAGTCAAAAGAAAGCTCAAGTTCTTGTGAGCGACGCGAAATTGTCTGCCGCGGATTATTCTGCACATTCTCACGGACAGCGGCGATGTTTTCGGCAGATCTTGCGTTTCGTCGTCGTACGGGTATTGGTTCAATGTTTACTGAAACAGTGGACTCAAATTTATCCACCACACTGCGAATAGTCCTCTCGATAGGACGGTTATGGCGACCGTAAAATGAGCGAAGCGCGAGGAACGTTGCCCGAACGGAACACCCTTGTTTATAAAACAATTTTATCATTTGCATGTGTTGTTGAACACTATATCCGTCAATGGTGAAAAAACAAAACAGACTGAATAAATGACAGCCAATTCGACAGATGTAGCTTCAACAATATGGCCTCTATCAACTGTCAAAGCTTAAAAATCCCTATTGAAAGATCCGTTAGATGAAATCAATATTTTCTGAAGTGTCACAGAAATTGATGGTGTTCATCTTTGGCACCTAATCTTTCTCAACTCAGGCTTTATTAGATGCATATGTAAGTCACTGAGCACTAAAGATTGCTGCCATATTAGCAAAAATCTACCTTCTCTTTGACATGCTGTTTTCAAAAATTATTTATTTTATTACTGTTCAATCTATGGATGTTAAACTTTGACAACTTATTTATAGAACATCACGGTTGTAACAATAGTAACCATGTTTAACTTTGTCTACTAGAAACTTTCTAGGCTAATTATATATCAATTTTACCTTCGTACTTTTCTTTCCACACGTTTTAATCAACCCACTTTCTTTTACTAAATTTAAACATATTATAAATATATTGTTCGTCAACAATCTCACTAATAGTAAAATATAACTTATTTTGTTGCGAAGTTCAAAAGAACCTAGTTTTCGTATTTACGACAGAAGTAGAAAATTACTTAAAAAATGAAGACCTACCGCATTACTCTATTATTAGTATTTAATTCAGCTTATAATTGCACGACATGATTACAAAAGCGCAACAGAATGCAGAGAATATTTAATGAATATGTTATCAACTGTAGGATTGCTGTATTCACACACGTATCTGTATTTATGTTTCGACGGAAATAAGGAATGTATATATGCAGGGGTGGCCAAGATATAGACCACGGTTGACCGCAATGCTTCTAGAAGTCGCCCGCGAAGCTGACGTTGACAAATTACAATGATAAATTCCAAGCTGTTTTGAGTATAAAAAATAATAAAGAACTAAGAATTTTAAATTCTCTCGCTAAAAAGCATTATTTCAATTGGGTATGTACACTACCGTTCATAAGTATTTGGGCACCCATAAATTTAGAAAAAATGATTAAAAGCACTAGTGAAAAAATGAAAATATATTTATTACATGTACATATGTTACATAACTAATTACAGTATCTGGCAGTAGAATTACATATTATATTTAAATTTTCGATTCATCTATGTGACCTCCTTTGTTTTTTATAATGGCCGCACATAATCGCGGCATTCTTGCAATTAGTTTTGCTAATGTATCCGGTGTTATGCGGACCCAAGCTTCCTGCAGTTTCCTCCACAAATCAGCCTCCGATGTTGGTACTGCTTTCCGGACCTCCCGATCAAGTTCCTCCCACAATAACTCTATTGGATTTAGATCGGGGCTTTGGGGAGGCCATTTCATAACTTCGATGGATCCTTCCGCTTCCAAGAGTTGCAAATAGTCTTTGCATATTTTGAATGTGTGCTTTGGGTCATTATCCTGCTGGAATACAAAATTCCTACCCAAAAGTCTTAATCCTGAAGCAATAGCGTTGGTCTCCAAAATGTTTCGATACTGCTCTTTCCTTAGTATTCCCTCAATTTTCACAATATCACCCACGACCGTACCACCAAAACAACCCCAGATCATCACGGAACCACCGCCATGTTTAACCGTAGGCACAATACATTGCTCTGCCGCACGCTCACCTGTAGATCTCCGAACGAAAACACGTCTTCTGGACCCGAAAATTTCGAACTTTGACTCATCGGTCCACAAGACTTTACTCCACTGTTCAACTGTCCAATGTTGGTGTTCACGAGCCCAGTTTAAGCGTTTCCGCTTATTCTGTTTGCGCAATAACGGTTTTTTCATTGCAATTCGTCCGTACAAACTTGCTTTGTACAAGCGACGTTTGACCGTTGTTACGCTTATTGACTTTGGACGGTCTGCATTGATTTCTGCAGCGATTTCTGGGGCTGTTTTCCGTCGATTTCTTTTGCTTGTGATCACTATTGCACGATCCTCAGCAGAAGTTGTCGCTCTGGGTCTCCCACTCCGTGATTTATTGAGAACACTGCCACTTTCTCGGTATTTTTTGACGACATAGTCTACGGAAGTATTATTTAATTTTAATTGTTTCGCAATTTGCCGGTTGCTTTTGCCATCTTGATGGTGCGCAACTATAAGAGAACGCGTTTCAATATCCATCTCTATTCTTTTTGGCATATTTAACGATCTTAACAACACTACTAGCACAGGAATATCTCACAACGAATACAGAAACGTAACTGAGGGCAATTTCAAAAATATAACATGAAACTCGCCCGAGGTCATTAAAACATCATTACTAAACTTATCCTTCAGTATCCTTCACAGAAAGACAATTACAAGAACTTGGAGAAACTTTTATTGCGCTAATCCCCAGGTAGTCCCAATAACAAATTTTGGTTTATTGCAGGTAATAAGTAATAATGTTACTTATGCAGCGTTTCTGTAGATTTAATACTTTCCTTATACCTATCCAATATTACAAGAATGAATTTCCTAGAAGCTGTGCTGTTCAAATAATTTTATAAAATATGGGTGCCCAAATACTTATGAACGGTAGTGTACATATTCTGTTGTATTAGAGAAATGAAATGAAAGAATCTAAAACGGAAGTTTGAAGATTGCGTAACAGGTCACTGTGGTGGACTTCAGGTTGACCAATGAATTAACACAATTTCCTGGAACAGTTCTAGAAGTAATTATTTTTAGGAAATTTAATAGTATTCATAGTAATTCAGTAATTAGTATCATAATCACTTTCATTACCTACTTGAATAATTAATTATTCAGTTCTTATATCCACAAGAGCCTTATTTTCTAAGTATCCATGTTCTGTGTTTACAACATTATGGCAACGTCTTGCTAGTCTTCTTTTGTAATCTTCGCAAATTCCTCTTTTGCCAACATTTCTACATCAGTTAATTTAGAGAATATTTCTCTACTCAATGTAATGTTTGACAGTAGCCCGTAATAAATCGTTGAGGTGTAATTTCGGGTGATAGGATAGTAGTCTTAAAGTTGTGTGTCCATGTTTTTGAGGTAATTCAATTATAAATCACATTTATTTTTATTTTCCTTTATCAATTGGTAAAATTGTGGTTTTAATATATTTGGATGAAACTTTATATTTTTTTTTTCATTAACCAATCCATCGTATCACATTTTTTACTATTGAACAAGGCGCGCGATCTATTTGAATAATGTTTTGTAGGATGCATTACCTGTTATTACTGCAGAATTTGGTGATAAATTTGGAATTAGTTCTACTAGCTATTTGATTTCTCCATTTTTACTACCATATTGAAAAATTAGTAATGCGTTTGGAATGAAACCCATCTCTCCATCTGCATCAATTATGACGAAACGTTTTCCAAAAAAAAATCCATTTTTACTTTTGTTATTCCAACTATTAGAAGACGTATGGCCACTGCATTTTTACGTTAAATTTCATCTAAAAATACTATATTTCTTTTGTATCATGGAAAATTTAATTTGTTCATTTATTTTTTAAATATAACTTGAGGATTGTTTGTCGTGTTTTTCATCATTTGAAGCCTTGTTTCGTGGGAATATTTAATTTGTTCCAAGTAAGAAATTCGCAATGCACGAGTATTTGTTTTGCAAACGCAACTTGAGAATTGTTTGTCGTTTTTCGTCAATTGAAGCCTCGTTCTTTTAAAATATATTTTAGCGACATATTCGCACCAAAACGCACCAAACCAATGTCAATTTTTCTTAAGCACTTCACCTCAACATATTTACTGTAACTTGTTGGTTCGTAGAAGTCAATATGTTTTCAGGTAATTCCATTACACTACGTGTTATAACACCCTTTTTTGGGATCTAAAAAAAATCGTTTTCCATACGTTCTACTGTTCTGAACGAAGTACCTGTGGCCTTTGCAACTTCTTTAACGCTTTTAACGTATCATCATTACATTTCATACTTTTTAATACGTATACACAGTAAAAACAATTTTTCGCCCCCGTTCATAAATTACTTTGTTATTACCTGTCTTAGACATTTTAATTTCAAATTATTTATAACACTTTATACTAATTGATTAATGACATTCATTTGTATACACTATTACTACTACAAAGGTTAAATAATAAGAAAACAGGCATCTCTCAAGCTGTCATAGTAGACGATCACTCCATCATGTCCGAGCAGTATTTAATTGGGTACGTTCTCTTGCTAGAAAAGGTAATTAGACATGTATTTTCACGGTCGTGGTAGTTTGTGCGATATTTGCATAAGTATAGTTCTCCGATGCCGCTTGCTGACGTCCAAACCCACACCATTGCGCTACAATCACCATTCATGTTTTATTGTTTAAATTTACACATCAGTCTGCTTTCATTGAACGAACTGCGTTTTCTGCCTGCTTGAAAAGTTGTAATGTAAAAACTTTTCCAAAATATGAATTGCATTCTTTTAAAATCCCCATAGTAAAATCCGTGCGTTTAGGACATTAATATATACCATATATGTACCTCTACATTTTACTTGTCTGACTAAATAATAGACCATTTATCGAAACTAGAATTTGTGGTACCTTTTAGAACCCCAAAACCAATCTCGTTCTTCCATTAAGTGAAGTTTGTGTTGCAGTTTACATTTTATACATAACCCAATTACTCGCAAGGGGCGTCTTTACTACTTGAGCTGGAACAGATATTCTATAACATTATAAAAACTCACTAAAATGTTCTTTTGATTATTTTCTGTTGTTATGTCAATTTATCGCACATTAGAAGGACTCGAATCACCTGCGACCGTGGCCTAGAATGAGATCGTGAATTCGGAGAACAGAACTTTTTTAAAAATTTCCAAATCATTATAAATTTCTTGAGGCAATAAACCCTTCCTTCTAAGATAGATTTAAACAGATCTCATTTTGATTTTATCCATTTTTTAATAAATGCAAACACCTCTGTACATACATATTTGAAGCTTTGAGTGCAGTAATGTAAATAAATGACAAGTTCCCGTAATTATTTTTTGCATTTGTCGGTCAAAGGCTATTTTATTAAAAACATTAATTCGTGAACTCTCGTCGTATCGTAAAAACCAAATATCAGCTGTGTAGATTAGAAAAATTAAGAAGAAATCAAGCAAAGGATTTCGTATGTGATTAAATAATCATTTTTAAGCGAAATTACAATCAGTATATTAGTATCAAACTATGCGTTTAAACAACAACTTTAAAAACCGTACGTAACACACATTACATATGTTTCAATATAATTTAAAGTCACTGATAATTATCTATATATTAAGACTGATTACATGAATTTATAATTAATCATTTCGAAATTAAATTAGATACTGTGTGATCTAAGTGTATAAAAGGTAATTGCATTAGTATTAGATATTTATCATAAATTGCTGTTTTAAATATGCGATTTCGAAATTCTAAAATTTTTCTGTAAAAATTTGCTGCTAATTATCATTAAATGACTGCAAATTACTGAAATTAATTACCAACATGTGGAATTAGCAATTTTTCAAGGTCGCTCATCTTTTCAAAGATAAGATTCATGTCTACTTGCCTCTTTAATGCCAATAGACATGAAGTCGCAAAATAATGGAACAATTTACACATTCATTTTATATTGGGTCTGGGAAAAAGTTCGTGGCGTTTTTCCCGATAGATGGCATTGGTTGCCGATAACTAAAGAACAACAAGTCACAGCGACACCACCGACGGCTCGTTTTTTAGATGACCTTCCGAACGTTAGTTTGAGCGTAGAAACATTGTAATCGGTGCAGTGGTTGGAAAGTTATTCGCACTTGAAAATGGAGAAGAATAATGAGAAATTATATTCGCTATATTCTGCAATATTATTATGATAAGGGGAAGAACGCTGCGCAGGCTTGTGATAAAATTTGTGCTGTGTACGGTGAAGGTACTTTATCGAAATCTGTTGCGCGGAAATGGTTCGCTCGCTTTCGTTCTGGAAATTTCAATGTGAAAGATGAGTCACGCTCCGGTCGTCCAATCACTGAAAAATCTGATGAAATTCTTGAAAAAGTCCAACAAGATAAGCATATCAGCAGTGTCGATATTGGCATGGAGCTAGGCATTGACCACAAAACTGTTTTGAACCATTTACACAAAGCTGGTTACAAAAAAAAGCTTGACGTATGGGTTCCTCATGAGTTGAGCGTGAAAAACATGATGGACCGAATTAACATCTGCGATGCGCTGCTGAAACGGAATGAAATCGAGCCGTTTCTGAAACGTTTAATAACCGGAGATGAAAAATGGATTACGTACGATAATCGGAAGCGTAAAAGATCGTGGATAAAGGATGGTGAGCCGTCACAAGCGTTCGCTAAGCCAACATTGACGCCAAAAAAAGTGATGCTGTGTGTATGGTGGGACTGGAGGGGAATCGTCCACTACGAGCTACTTCCAACTGGTCAGACGATTGATTCTCAACTCTACTGTGCACAACTAGAGAGATTACGCCAGGCGATTGAAAGAAAACGGCCCGAATTGATTAATAGGAAAGGTGTTGTCTTCCATCATGACAACGCCCGACCACACACTTCTTTGATGACCCGTCAAAAATTGAGAGAGTTTGGTTGGGAAGTTTTGATGCACCCACCTTACAGTCCGGATATAGCACCCTCTGACTATCATCTGTTTCGATCTCTGCAGAACTCTCTCAATGGAATTAAGTTGGTTTCAAAAGAAGCCTGTGAAAACTACTTGATTCAGTTTTTCGACCAGAAACCACAGAAGTTTTTCACCGATGGGATCATGGATCTACCAAAAAAATGGCGAAACATTGTCGATAATAATGGAGCATATTCGGTTTAAATGAATTCGTCCACGCGCCATGCGGGGACCAGTTGAATTTTACTGAAAAAACGCCACGAACTTTTTCCCAGACCCAATATATTGGATCTCTGTCTTAATATCTATTTAGGCATAATTTGTTATAATACGTAGAAATTAATTTATTATTTTAATATAGCATATTGTCTCTTCTGTAACATTAAGAAGTTAACATTTTTTTATACGTGGGATGTCTTTTAAGTTTTCAATATTGGGACATCGAGGGCGCTACTGTCAGTACTAATAATTAACCTCCATCTTTAGTTAACCTAAATCCAAAGTTTCAGTGCGATACGTGTAGTGTCGTAGCTATAACGAACTGTCAAAGTTGACAAATTAGTTGAAAAATGGAATTAAATCGAGAACATTTTCGCGGAATAATTTTTTATAATTTTCGAAGACAATTATCTCAAAGAATAGATAGAAATCACAGGGGGTCAAATTCGGTGAATATGATGAATGGTTGATGGTTAAAATGCCATTTTTAGTTACAAAATCGGTGATAAGCGTCGAGTAATGAGATGGTGCATTGTCATGTAACAAACGCCAGCTATCATTTTTACGATATTGAGGACGCACACGACGAATACGCGCCAAAAGTAAGACGCTTCCTAACATCAACATAATATATAGCATTGACTGTTTGACTAGTTGGTACAAACTCTTTGTGCATTATTCTTTTCTAATCATAAAAGGAAATCAACATTGTCTTCACTTTTGATCTCTCCAAATGGCTTTTTTCGGTCTTTCGTCGCTTGGCTGCTTCCATTCAGAGCTTTGGCGCTTGGTCTTTGGTTCATATTGAAAATGCCACGTCTCATCGCCAATTACAATAGTATACCTGCTAAGTTCAGCAAGATTAAAAATTTGTTCTACAATTTTTTTTTAGTGAGGAGAATGCCTAACGCACTCAGGGAAGGAACCAAGTTCTCTGTTGCATGGGGTTTGCATCCACTAAAAACTTCACTTTGGCAAGGTGAAAACTTTTTTCTAGAACCGCTATTTGCATTACTTCAGGATGGCGCCTTATAATTAGCCTTAATTGGCCACCGCCGTTATTTCGGTCCCACTTTTCTTCGTTGCCAACACCTTCTCCATGAACCTAGCGATCTCCTGCCAGCGATTGTTTCCAGATAACATTATTTTCACAACGTTGTCCGGCGGCAAAGGGCCTACTTCTTCTTGTAACGCGTCTCTGTACTCAATAAACTTGTGCAATTAATACAAACTAACAAATTAATAACATAATTTGTGAATGAGGTTATTGATATGAATAAATTAGTGTATCATTTAGGAACTCGTTGAAACTTGCAATATTATGCATTGTACAAAGTTCTAAATTAGAAAATTTCATAAAAGCCTGAACCTATCATTGGGGATATGTAATACGTCAGTACTTGTTTTGTAGTCACTGAATTTACACCATTTACACTATGGTGTCGTTCAAATACTATAATCCCATAGTTATCATTGCATTGTGCAAACGAACGTTTCATATATCGTGGCTTTGCTCATTGGTGATACTATTAATCGCTCTTGAGTCGATCGTCAGCCCTCTATACATAATCCATCGCGGAATCAGACAATCTTATCCCAAGAAATAAACATTGCACCCATAACAACCTTTTAATTATTGGGAAAAATTTAGACATGAAAGAGCAAGTACTACTTTCTAACATCAGCTGAAATTTCACTATCCGATCTCGTTAATGGTTTGCTGGAGCGTTTCCTGTGAAGGTGTTTTTCCTATTCCTTTTTTGCAAGACTACAATAAAAAACGAAAACGTCTCAAACATGGCTGGAAGTGATCTTCGTAAGTTTATTAAAGTTTCCTGGTAGCCCTGCCCTGAATCTTCTCGACGATCGAATATAAGATGTTCTCGGAGGCGTCATCCAAATTTGGTCTTCCAAATCAAGTATTCGAATCGCCCAGTCGTTTACAACTCTGTGTGAACGTAGGAGGCAAACATCTATTCATTTTTGATCTATTCATTTTTACGAACCTTTAAACATTGACAGTATTTATGGTTAAACTCTGAAGATACAAACACTTTAATGGGTGTACAGCGACAGTACACAATAGTCAAATTGTACCGTATAATACGTAATTACATAATATTCTCGAATTAATCAATTCAACATCGTTATACATATATAAGAATAATCTTAAAGAGATCTAATTTGTAAAGCAATGGTAGCATTTCCTGTTACGAAAATATTAGTAATCTTAGTAACATAACGGAATTTAATTGATAAATACTGACAAGTTCCGTAAGAGCTTTCTATTTTAACAACACAAGTCTAGGCTTTGCATTGTGACTAGCTGAGTGAAATTGAAACTAAAAAGCAAATGATTTGTATTGCTCTGATTGAAACTTATTATGTGTTTTAATAGTTCAATTAACATAATAATGGAGCGACTTATATAAC
Organism: Dermolepida albohirtum; assembly: GCA_031893035.1. Classification (NCBI taxonomy): domain Eukaryota; kingdom Metazoa; phylum Arthropoda; class Insecta; order Coleoptera; family Scarabaeidae; genus Dermolepida; species Dermolepida albohirtum. Next base: position 166,777 of record JAVIWB010001518.1, on the reverse strand, counting down.
TTGTTTTGCAATATTTGATTTGGTACACCTTTTTTAAGTATAAGCAAATCTCTCTGACAATTCGTTTAAACAATAAATATACATTGCAAACAAAATGTTTAAGTATTAATATGTATACGAAGAAAGGTTGATAAATTCATATCTCAAAGTACAAAAACACGAATTGAATGGGCTGTACGAATACATTTTTCTAAAATGGGAGCATAAGCCTTTTATATAATTAAAAAGTAATCTTTGTCTGTCTTTTCAAAGTAATACTCAAATAGGTAACCTTACTCTTTATAACTTAGATCTAATGGTTCAGATTCATTATTCGCTAGAGATTTCTTTAAGTTATCATTGATATGTTCCTTGTTCTTAGAGGTAACTTATACGAACAATTTAGGCACATTTCTTGCTTCACTGTTAGCACCGAACGACACATCGATTCCTTTCCATGGTTATAGTAACAGAATGACGTCTTCATGGCGTATAGAATTAACCTTACAATCTAGCTGGGAAGGAACATCATTACAATTTTGTTAATCTCTCCTTATACGTACATATACAGCTTGTGTCACATGAGCATATAGTGACCTACTTCTGTTATTCCGCTATATCGTCGTAGAATCGATTGCCGTCATTTTAAAAAAATAAAATAAAAAATATTCTCGTAAGGACAAATGTCGCTTTAAGGCCGCATGGCGTATGTAATATTCTATGATCCTTTTTACACAGTATATACCCATGCATATGACATGAAACGTAATATCATTACCAGAGTTGGGATGTCTTCCCGCGGGCCAGGTTCGTACTGAGTACGCAGCGCCCCCACAAGTGTAATGTAATAAAAACAGATAAAGTGTATAATTACTTATAAGTTCGTACTGAGCGGATCTTCATATAAGGCGAACGTATAATTATTAAGTATGGTGGACGCACGTAAGAGATCGAAACCACGGATTGGCCCAGTGCGAAATTTGATGAATTTCGCGATTTATGTTATAATGGTGCTAAGATATACTGTAAAGTTTGGGATCAACCGTTGATGTGCTGGGACAAACGGGACTGTAAAAATCATGTGAAGAGTGTACAGCACCAAAATAAGAAAAATAACGTGCCACCAAAATCGCAATTTATGTTTGATATATTGTTTATGATAATTAAATACAATCCAAATTAGAAGCTGCCATTCCGGAGAATGTTATAGACTCATATGCCAACTGTGCGTAATGAAAACGAAAATATGATTAAAGCTATAGTAAAAGATAAATATCCGTGGCTATATGTCTACGAAACGACAGATCTAACATTCTATTTTGAATATTACAGTGCGTGTTCTAGATCCTATTAAAGCAACATTTCCCATTGTATTAACTAACAAAAGATTAGAAAAGTGCATTGGTGAAGCAATTACGAAGGTATTGCTGAACTGTGCTTGTGAGGGATGATACAGCGACAATGTAGGCCGTTCCCTTAGAGACAAGTATAAGGGACTTTTACATGTGAAGTTTATGCTTTGGCTCTACGATTCAAACCTGACGAAGCTGCAGCAATCAAGGAATGCCAGAAAAGATACTTCCGTTGAAACCGATTTAAAAGAGATTTACGATAATTATAAAGGTTTATTTGATAGAATAGAAAAATTTAAAAACACTTGGTTGTTGTTGGTGGAGTCAATGCAAATTGTGTGTTGTACACTGACTGCTATGCGTTACAAGTGGCACAAAAAATATGTGTGTTGTAGAAAAGTTCGATAGTGTTATAAACATAAATCTTGATTTTACAAGATTAAGACAAATTTTTGATGGTGCCTGTGTAGATCCGTTGTCTATTTCTAAAGATTATTTTAATTATGCTTGTATTACATCTGTAGATGTCGAGCGATCATTTTCTAAATATAAGGGCGTCTTTTCAGCACGGCTTACATTGCTCTCAGAGACAAATGTGGAAACTTACATCATGCTACAGTCTTATCCATTTTGCATTACACAACAACAGTTGTGAATAAAGTTTGTTATTTATAAAAAGAATATTCTATAGCAATAGATAGTATTCAAAGTCCAGAACTTTCAGTGACCACTAGAATACATTTATACCTCTATAAGAAATTATTGGCAAAGATTCCATCGGCTGAGGGATACCACATGTTCACAGATAAATATTATAACCAGTGTCTTCAGCCCACGAATTACTAAAATTAAAATATCATCTTACAAACATGATAAAAACAAACAGAAAAGGATTACCTGAAAAAATAGAGAAGCTGAAATTTACGACAAAACATACCAGCGCTTTCAGAAAACGTAATACGTTACTGCTAACATCGAAAGATAAGAGGACTGGTATTTATGTTGAGTACTTAGGATACAGCAAAAGTCACATAAACACAAAAATATGGAGCGACAGAACGGTGCCATATTGTTTTTCTGAAACTTGAAAATTTACTAGGTCAATTTATATATAATATATCGACAACAAACATTGCAGATGAATGCAAAACCAATTTCGCATTTAAAAATAAGAAAAAAATTGAGGGGTGACTTTAGAACATTAGGGCGACCCAAAAACGAGTGAACTTTCAAACAGAATATAGATTAGATAGAAATTTACATGTTATTCGTACTGGAAAGAAAAAAAAAGGGTCGCATTGTTTGCTTGGATATAAAAACACCGGGAAGAGACCGGAAACTCCCAATTATTGTGATAATTGCACTAAGAAAACTCGTATACATAGTGGCGACTGTTTTATCATACCCAAAAGAAGTATAAATAATAGTTTATTGTTTTTTTTTATTTACGATTTTTTTTTGTTAAATAAAATTTAAAAACTAATGCATTTCAATAAAATAAATAAGCATAAGTATACAAATATATTTCAACCCGCATATTTCTAAATCATACACGATTTCTTGTTCTTCACTTTCTACAATTTTTTGTTAAAATACTGTCAATCTGGCGGCGATAGTAAAGGAAAGCTATTTATATATTTTTATGTTTTATATGTATATTTACCTATGTGTATCATTAGCTTATTTACTAAACGCTTTGAAACGGTGTTTCTATGCACTCTTCTGAGAGAAGTGAGAATGTGTGAGTGAAGCTCAAAGATATCAGTTAAAAAAGGGTTAAATACATAAACAAACACAATTAGTTGATAGTTATAAAGCGCAAATGTTAAATATAAAAGTACTTAAAAACCCATTGGCTATCATACATAAAGCTGTGAGGATTAACACGATAGAAGAAATGGGAAATGAGGAAATGTCCAATGTGGAGATTTAATCAGCTATGTGATCTGAAATTTCTAAGACTAAAGTGCAAAAGCTAATAATGGGTGTCCCAAAATTAACGCAAGATTTGAATTTGTTGCCATTTGTGCAGTGTTGGCAACCCTAAAAAAAACAATTCGACAGCTGACAGTTTAGGGTTAGTAAAAATGGAGCGTTACACGATAGAACAACGTGTCTTCATTATTGAACAATATTTCAAAAATAATGAAAGCTTGGCGGCCGCAGTTCGAAAATTTCATACAAAATATGGTCGGAATAGTGTTTTAACTTCGTCGACTGTGAAGAGATTAATTGAAAAATTCAGGGAGACTGGATCCGTTGGAGACGCCAAACACACTAGTCGTCCAAAAACAAGCCGTTCAAATGTCAATATCGAAGCAGTGCGTGAGAGTGTCGGTGACAATCCAGGAACTTCAATTCGGCGTCATGGACAAGAATTGCAAATTTCAAGAAGCTCTCTACAGCCTATATTCACTAAAGATCTGTGTCTCCATGCTTACAAAATTCAATTAACACAACAACTGAAGCCTAATGACCATGCACAGCGAAGAGAGTTTGTTGAATGCATTATTGAATACCAACAAATGGATGCTGATTTTTCGATCAAAATCATCCTAAGCGATGAAGCACATTTTCACCTTGATGGCTTTGTTAATCGCCAACATTGCCGCTTTTGGGATTCTGAGAACCCACATGTGATTGTCGAAAAACAAATGCATCCACAACGTGTCACTGTTTGGTGTGGATTTTGGGCTGGAGGCATAATTGAACCATACTTTTTTGAAAATGAGACTGGTCAAGCAGTGACTGTTACTGGTGCTCGATATCGCGACATGATAACACAGTTCTTTCTGCCGAAATTGGATGATATTGATGTGGCCAATATGTGGTTTCAACAAGACGGTACCATATGCCATACAGCCCGTGAAACAATTCAATTACTGCATGAGGCATTTCCAGATCGTCTACTCTATCGTTTTGGTGGTCAGAATTGGCCCTCTAGATCGTGTGATTTAACACCATTAGATTTCTTTTTATGCGGTTATTTGAAATCACAAATCTATGTCAACAAGCCCACAATCTATCTTAATTCAAATCTTGCGTTAATTTTGGAATAGCCTTTAGAACAGAATCCAAACTTACATAATGCCTAAAATCAAGACATATGTAAAGAAGCTAAGAGACTTTAGAAAGGCACGAAGATCTCAGTAAATCCGAAAAAGCGGTTGTGCATTAGGCTTTATGGCCACATCAAGTAATCTATATCTAGCCTCTGGTGTTTGCTCTTTTTGAAAATCTTAATGCCTCAATCTTCTCCAAAAATTTGAAAGATTGCTTAGGGTGACGTTCATTTCACGGAACAAAATTGTTTGCTTCTGCAATAGATTTCGAGTTATTCTTGCACGCGCAGCTACCACAATAGCCGATGTGTACGTACGTACAAAGCACGAATGATCTACACGAAGGCGATCAACGATATCACCAGTATCTCAAAAACGAACAATAGTTATTAATATTAACGGACGATAAAAAATTTTAAATCTGTCGCGTGCTCTTTTCCTTTCCTTACAATATATTGATAGCGATACGATTACGATATTCGGCGTTCTATAATATAAATGATGATAATATAAAAAAATACTAACTTCTTTCGTATCTTCGATTATACAGTGCACAATTGTGCAGCATTTACAGCGTTTTTGGCTAGACATATTCAATAGTACTCTTTAGTATATAAATAAAATCTTACTCTTGGTATTCATAATGCTTATCGATTAATTAATAAATTAGCTTAACAAAAATATATAAAATGTCACAAGCACGTGTTTCGGAGATGTTCTTTACAATTTCTAAGATTCTCTTTTTTTTCCAGATAAGCAACTCTTTAAAAGAATGAGTCCATCAAGGTGATATGTCCTGATTTTTTCCCATCTCCGCTGGAAAAATGTGAGTGAACATCGACCAGTAAATAATGGGATTTTCAACAAATCTTCAGGGGAGGAGTGCTCACGAGGCACTCCTGTCCCGACAGGACGCTGAACTGCGCCTTCTAGAGACTATGAAACGTTGCCTTACGTCTAAAATACGTTGTGATCGCGATTACGCTATGGCTCTAAGTTCGGTGGCCGCGCAAGGTATGAAAATAGACAGATGTGATGAACTAGCTGGAAGTCTTATTACGTCTTCCTGGCGCAGCATGATGGAGGAATTGGAAAGCATGGGAAAATTAATTAAGCAAAATGCAGATTTAATAGAAAGCAAAGCTCTGGATAGTTTAAACACAATGTACACAGAAAAGAGAAAAGCCAGAAAACTATATCAAGAAGAACACACACGGATCGCTCAACAATTTACTCATGTAAGTAAATTAAATAATTTTTTTTCATTAGGCATATTTTATGTTTTATTAAAAGACAGCCAGGATTAAAATATAAAATGTAAAACCTTGAAAAAACTCTAAACTTTCTTAGAATAAGCTATTGAATTTTATTATAACACATTCTGTGCCAGAGTATATAACGCGAATAACGCGAAGAAAATGGGGGATTAATAGGTAATAAATAACGAAAAGAAAATAAATAGAAAATATTTGATAAAAATAGATATAATTTTTAGCAAATGTGGTTGTATAGTCTTATTAATAGGTAATAACTTGATTAGAAATACAAAAAATTTCAATTTTTCAATCATTTTTAAGAGTTACTAAAATTTTCGGAATAAATGGCAATATTATTTTATTTAGATCTGTTTTGATAACACAAAAATAAAGAGGACGGAACAAATGAACGTCTAAACGTACTCTACCAGATTGTTGAATAATTTTTGTCGTTCGTTAAGAAAAACACGATTTTATGCTTTGAAATACACATTATTATTCCGTATAAGCTCCCTGTTAATTTATGGTTTCCATCTTTGAGGTGAGAATCCGGATGAAATACGCTACCCTGTTCGCTATTACCTCTTCGTTCGATGAAAATCGTTTTCCCCTCAAGAATTTTTTGAGATGTGAGAACAGCTATAATACAGAGGGAGTTAACTCTGGCGAATAGGGCGGATATTGTAACATTTTGTACATTACGTCACTGGTTTTTGCGATGGTTTTTTAAGCTGTGTGAGAGGGTGTGTTTTCTTGATGAAACCCAACCCAACCCAATTTTTTTCTTCTGTAAACCAGGTGTTTTCTCACGAATTTTTACATCCAGCTGGTCTAAAAAGTTGAAATAATAATCCGTGTTTTTTGTTTCACGAATTTGGAGGTAATCCACGAACAAAATTCCTTTTGCATCCCATAAAACTGATGCTAACATATTCTTGGCCAATTTCTGGACTATAACTCGCTTCGGACCCGAAGTACCGGGTTCACACCACTCCTTAGCCTCTTGTTTTGATTGAAAATCATGGTGGTCGACCCAAGTTTCATCCATAGTGATGAAACGATCCACAAAATCGTTTTCATTCTTTCTAAAACGCTTCAAATGTTGCTTAGAAAGTCGCATTCGAATGTGTTTTTGTTCCATTGTTAACGAATGCGGCTGCCGTTTTGCACACAGCTTTCCTAAACCCAAAACTTAAGCCAAAATATTGCTAACACTGCCTAAAGAGATGCCCAAGGATGCACCTTTTGGACGTCCTATATGTAAATCGTCTCCAAGACTTGTATGATCACGTTTGAATTCAGCAACCCACCTTTCTACTGTTCTAATTGATGGTGAAGAGTCCTTGTACACTTTTACAATCATTCATGAAATTGTTTTGGTGTTACACCATCCAAAAATAAGAATTATATCACTGTACGATATTCAAGTTTTTCCGTTGTAAAAAATACTGTGACACGTCGACTTTGAACACCTGTAAATATACAAATGAGAAACTATAGAATGAGAAAACTTCAGACGTGTTCATAAAAAAGGAGTACAATTTTTAGAAAAATAAAACGACGAACATAATTGCGCCATCTCTTATAGAACGACAAAATTTTTTGAACCTGTTAAATGGATTCGTTAAAACTATCTAGTTAGCGACTGTATATACTTGAATGTTCCGTACCCTGCTAGGAGCCCAAAAGGCACGACACCTTCAAAATCACACTACATTGAGAGCATAATTTTCTTCTGATGAATGTCTACTTTCGATGAGGTTTAATGTGCATTTTCAGATCGGATCTAGACCGTTTTCGTATCACATTGTTGTAAATAATTCGCTTCTCTTCACCAATTATCGGTCTCTTCAACAATAGATCGTGTTTCGTTACGTTTAAAAATCATATTGCAGAAGTTTATACGCGTCGTATATTTTTATATTATTATAGAATCTCTTCGAGTTCTTGAGAAATCTAAATATCGAACTTGCCAACGCATCCTAACTTTTTCACACGGTCGTGTATGTTTGCGAACGCTTCAATGCTGGATGTTTAACATTTTTGCAATATTTCATGTCGTGTACCGGGAATTAGACTCGATTAATATCTTTATTTTGTTGTTCTTAACCTCAGTGGTCCTCGCCGATCGAGGAGTGTCATGATTAAAATCACCAGTATGGAATATTCGGAACCGTAACTGACATTGTACAACACTATCATCGTAAACTTCGCGCAACTTGTTATGCATTCTCCCCTGCTTATGCATCTTGGTCTTCCATTTTTAATTATTTATTAGATTTTAAGCACCAAATCACTGAATTGTTTTTCAAAATGAAGTTAGAATTATCAATTGTTATATGATAGATGCAATGACGAAAGACTCAAGCATTTGCAAAAATGACCTAGCGCCATCTGTTGCAAAAATTTACTTTACCACACAACAATAATTTATTCCATTTTTGCATGAAAAACTTATGTAAAATATCAATACGAGATCAGTACTTAAGAAATTTTGTGTCATCATCTATAAAACATACAAAATAGTAAGATAAAGTTTCTCTCCTGATTATAAATTCAATCCAACGCTGCCTTTCGACAGTTTAAATTTTATTGTTTATCTGTTTATTGAACAAAGTATAAAAATCTTTAATTTGATTTTGCAATATTAGATTCATATGAAAATCAATAGATGACACATTGGAATATATTCGATGATATATACATTTTGGTTTTTCTTTTTTTCTGGAACCAGAAATTAAAAATATGCCAACCGTTTGTTTGAAAATTCAGTTTATTCATTTTTATGTGTATTGTATAGCCAATTCATTCTAAAACAAACACGATTTTTGTTTCTCCCTGTTTATTTAATTTTCAAGCAAACGGATACATACATACACATGTAAATGAATTCGAACATTGAACATCTCATTGTCATTGTATTCATAGATTTACATAAATCTGTGAATACAATAGAATTACGATATACTGTATGTAACAAAAGAGTCTCTGTATTAAGGCCAACACCTACTAATTAAAATTTGATTGCTTTTGGTGTGTATAATTTTTGTATGTTTTCTTGTATTGTTAAATAAGCAAAAGTGTACATTTTAAAATCGTTTATGCTTACATTTGTACCTTCTAAACTGTACCATTTTTAATAATTAATTTCGTATTTATTATGAATGAATAGCCAGATAGCAATTCCTAGAATGTTTTCCGGAAATCGTAATATATTTGAAAACAAATAAATATTAAAAGTTTACCTTATTGGAAATTACATTATAATGCAAGGATTAATTCGAAGAATGCGTAAAACTTCTAAGACAATTATCAAGATAAGAAGAGTACACAAACATGAATATTAACAAAAATGTTCATGGAAGTCTGAAAGAAAAATAAATTACGATAAAAACCATTAATGTTATGAGATAAATATTTTGGAAATGTTTTGTGTATAAAAGAAATGATGAATTCTAAGAAATTTTACTAGCTCTGCTCGAAAAAGATAGAAAAAGAAAATCCTCGCCATATGCTGCCTCAAAATATAGAAACAATAGAAATAAGTTGAATCTACGAGGGAAACTAGAAAAGTCTTCCGTTTAATTTTTTTGACAATTTTAGTTTTCAACTTATTCTCTTTTAACGTCAACGCACTTATGCCACCTGTTCTACAACAACTTTATTTCATCATAAAAAAATGATTTCGCTTAGTCTTTAAGATAGACATCGATTTCTCCTTTCGATTGGTTATTGTCTGCAAAATGACGTTCGCTGAGGTGATTTTTCAAATAGCTAAATAAAAAGAAGTCCGATCGATTCCAAAGAAACAACTTTTTTTCAAAATAAAATGCAGACCATTTGAGATATTTCAAAAACTTTATTATCAGGTTGAAGTACAATCAAAACATTTATGAATGGAACTCGACTTCGTTCATATGGCCACCGCGGGCACGTTTGCAGCGGTCGATTCGTTGGACCCAATTTCCGATGACTCGGCCACACAATTCGGCCGAAACGGCTGCTATTTCGCGTTCAATGTTGGCTCTGAGCTCTTCCAACGTTGTCGGCTTGTTGGCATAGATCAATGACTTGACGTAGCCCCAAAGAAAAAAGTCTAGAGGCGTTAAATCGCACGAACGAGGCGGCCAATCGACTGGTCCATTTCTTGAGGTGACACGCTCATCAAACTTTCTCTTCAATAAATCGATTGTAACGTGTGCTGTGTGGCTTGTGGCACCGTCCTGCTGAAACCACATGTTGTCCAAGTTCATATCTTCCAATTCGGGCCAAAAATAATCGGTAATCATGGCGCGATAACGATTACCATTCACAGTAACGTGACGATCATTATCGTCGACGAAAAAATATGGCCCTATGATGCCGCCGGCATATAAACCGCACCAAACAGTTATTTTTTGTGGATGAAGTGGTGTTTCATGAAGCACATGTGGATTTTCACCCGACCAATAACGCATATTTTGCTTATTGACGAACCCATTGAGCCAAAAATGTCACTGAAAATGATTTTGCGTCACTGAAAATGATTTTGCGATGAAATTGATCATCTTGGCCCAACTCTTGCATCTTTTCCAGAGTTTCAACGGCAATCGGACACTTCGACCAACGTTGTCTCACTGTCACACAACGTTTCAAATGGTCCATCGGCTTCAATTCTTGAGTCAACTTGATCTTGTATTCGCCATAAAGTGTCAAAGTTCAAATTTGGTGTAATTGTGTGATTTATATTCCACCAAAAGAATGATCAGCAGATGATACAAAAAAGGAAAAATAACATTTATTGTTAATTTTTTGAATGCTTTTGGATTTGCCAATTATAAGTTTGTTATACTTAAACATTTGTTTATTAATTTATTATTAGTAATTGCTAGTAACATTGTAGATTATAGAACCAATAGAACCAACTTCCTAACCTAACTAATGTCAAAAAATAATACTGAAAAAATTGTAGTTGCACTTGCGTGTACCTTTAAATTTTAGCTTTTCTTCACTATCATTGTGAACGCTTGTATTTTTTTGTATTATATGATTTATAATGTTTGATGCCCATTGTAAATAAGCATTTACATTTGCGACGAATAGGTTAAACTTTGGCTATCTTACGAACTCGAGCATTGTCTTCGAGAGGGAGACTTTTTTGTGATGCCAACCTGTACGTTTTTTTGTCAACAGACATAGGTAATTTTGTTAATATATTACCGTAGGTAACTTCTGTTATGGCAGTCTATTTCGTCATGTATTCAACAAGAATAACTTTTGCTTAGTGCCAAAAGATGGTGGTGTGTTTCCGAATTGAAGATTATCTGCAGACCCTTTTTAGAAATGAAAAACCCTGAGTTCATTGCATGGGCCTTAATTTTGTTACTTGATACTAGTAATGTACCCAGGTCTCATTCCCTGTCGCTGTCTTAAACAAAATGTCGGTGTCTGCATTCAAACATGCCAAATCGTTTAAAGAAATTTATTGTCTAAGCAGTTTTCACTTGGGAGTCAACAATATCGAAACTCACTTTACTGAAACTTTACTAATGCCTAGTTTATCGCATAGAATTGTTGAAACGTTTGATTCAAATATATTTAGTGCTTTAGGAATGGTAGGTACTTTACAACGATAATTTTTGAGAACCATTGTTTCAATTTTCATGCATGCATTAGGATTAGTTGCGTCCAGAGACCTTCGCTCGTGAATTGTTTTAGCAAAATTCTGTCAAACATTTGTGACACTGCAATGTTCTATGCTCATAAAACGCATTTTTATTTGAGAGACTTAATAAAGCACAAAATAATTATCGACTTCTAGTAAAATTTCACATATACGAAGTATAAAAATTTCATTTTTGAACATTAGTAATAGACAACGCACAAGTATTTGTTTCTATCACGGCTAGGTATTTTTTTCTAGTTTACCTCGTAATTAAAATATGCACATTCAATGTTCTGATATATAGATATTAAATATTACAAGAGCGTTCAAATTTATCCCAATCTTTTTATTGTGAATGCCTAACTGGATCATAAGTCTTTTCGACTTGTCAAGATGTGGATGTACAGTGCTGTGGAAAGACCCATGCTAACGTATGCGACAATAGCATGATGGCCAAGCGCCAGAAATACAGTGACAGTTAGAAAGCTGCTTCAGATGCAACGCACTGCCTATCTTCGTATAAAACGCTCAATGAAATTGACACCAATGGCTGCTATGAAGGTGATACCCTGCCTGCTGCCACTGTACATTTTTTGTTCAGGAGACGGCATTGGCAAACATAGCCCGGTTACTTGCTGTTGGCATCTAAAAAAAATGCAGTTGAACAAGAAGCGGCTACTCTTTGGGAGAATCTCTCTTTAGCAATGGAAGCGACAGTATTACACCTACGTTTGTCTTACGCTATTACCACTTTGCCTTCGAGAACCAATCCAAATAAGCAGAACATACACATGTATTCAGATGCCTCCAAAACAGACGAGGGTATAGGAAGTGGTTTATATTCTAAATATCTCCGACTCAAAAAAATTTGGCCACTTAGGAAGTGACAAACTGTATCTCAGATAGAGATGCTTGCACTAATCCTGGCTGATCAAACAATAACTAGCCTTAGTATAAAGGCTAAAAATATAACAATATACAGCGACAGCAAAGCAGACGGTAACAACCTTGAGTAAACCTGTTAACACGAAAAGACCGTTACTAGAATTCCATAATCTGATGAACGCAGCTTTGTAACAGTGTCACAGTTCAATGAATTAGGGGGCATGATAATAATTTTAGCATGATATGGCAGATACAACAAAAAAGGCTATGCGAAAGGTACTATATGGACCTGATGCTTTTTTAAAACCTACTATCACTGCCATGTCGGAACAAATAAAAGCTATCTCTCATTTAGAATTCAAAATTCATTGAAGGTAGCATGAAATTAATGCATTGACATTGCTCTGCTAAAATGATTGTATTTTCAATTTACTCTCATAACTGTTTTTTTGATTATTTAAGATACGAAAATATATTAGTAAACAAAATAATGATAGTGTTACTTTGAGAAATTAATATAAATAATAATAATTTCATTGAATTTCGTAAAAATCAATGATGTCTTGCGAATAATTTTTGGTGACAGCGCAGTAATTTTAATCGATGTGTTATATCTTCTTTGTTTGTGTTCAGTCAAAATACACCAAATTACAACTCGTCAACCAGGTTTGGTTTCTATGAGAGAATGATTTTATAAATAGATTCTACCTGTTCGTAGATCGATCCGAAAAACATTGCCATTCAGGTTTGAATGTTAGTTCTTGTATCAGACGACCAAAAGTCAAGGTCTAGCCAATAATAATTATCGAAATGATACGGAAGAAGTAATAGTCCGTCCTTTTTTAGCCTGTCTCTGTTGATTTTTAACATTCACAAATGTGCTTATTGTGTAATAAGTATACCTTAAAATGTGTAGATATACTTATCTCATTATAAATGTTTCATAAAATAATATAGGTTTTTTTGGAAAATATGGAGACCTTAAAGCGTCGATCTTATATAAAATCTCTTTTAGTATGTTTAATTATTAACGAAATTATGTTAGGTGTAATTTATTTGTTATTCAAAAATGCATTCATAACTATATTATTAAATTACATACTATGAATGATTCAATTGATGTTTGATTTGGCAAACACTATATTGTTGAAATAATTTTTGGAATAAAGCCATAAGCGAACAAATCTTATATTCACGCCAAAATTAATCACTATTCACGAAGTTGTTAATGTTGAGGTTTCTTAATTTTAAAATACCTATTTTATGTATTAAATAAAATTTTTCACCAAGTGTTTATTCTTAAACCAATCTCTTTCCAATCCCAAATGCGACAACATGTAAACGAAGATCGTGTGATATCTTTGAAATTAGTTAGGTTGCTTTAAAAATTTTGGTGATGATACAGAGAAAATAAATTATTTTAACAAAAATTTTTTTAATAGCTTTCCAAAGTATTCGCTTTTATGACCTATGCACTTCTACATTCGGTGGAAGCAGTTCAGAAGCCACCGTTTTGTTACCTCATTGTCACTTGCTTTCTGACTCGTAACAATAAATCCAACTTTCGTCACCTACAACGACGTCTTCACTGATTTTGCTCAACCTCCGTTGAATTTTTTTTTGTTTTTTGCACCAATCCACACACGCTTTTTTTGAAATTCTGTCAAATTGCTTGGTACCCATCGAACGCAAAGCTTTCTGACGGCAATACGATCGTGCAGGATAGTTCTGAATTGGATCATACTATGCCCAATGGTGCCCGAACGTGCAGTGGTTGTCCGTCTGTATCATGGTGTACACAGCGTTAATACTTTCTGCAGTGGCAGGCTATCTCTCGCAATGCTCATCTTTGAGTGAAACATGTCCACGCTGGAACTCGTTTAACGGTCATCGTTTAAAATCAGAAAATCGAAAAATTTTCGCGCGGTAATTCCACTTTTCACAAAACTCATTTTATTTACAAAATTACCAAGAAGAGACAACAGCATATGCTAGCAATCCGTAAATCCTATGCAAACTAAAAAATCTCAGAGAATACGACGAAAGTATTTCCGACAGCGCCACCTTATGGGTAATAGCTGAACAGCAAAAGTTTTACAGCAACCTGCATATTATGTATACAATTTAACTATCATTTTTAAATTATACAAAATTTATATTTGGCGTTAACATACAAGAAAATTTTTTGTGTTTAGAAGATTTCAAAACTAAATCTTTCTTTTCAATAATTATAGTTCCCAGTGGTAATGTTGTTAGGAATACTTTAAAGCTCCCACTATTCAGTATTTATTTTTTTCAAACATGTTGTAAATGTACATTAATCGCTCACTAAAGTTCCGTAATTGACTTAAATGCATAAAATTATTAAAAACTGCCACAGATTGATTTGGAAAAATATATTTAATATAATAATGTGTATCTATAACTATAAATATATGTAAAACGTAAGAAAAAATAAAAGTTTCAATTATGTTAAATATTGTAATTTGCTAGATTTTTTTCGTAAAAATATCTACCCAAGACATTAAAGATGTCCTTAGCAACGTGGGGCATTATATTTACAAGTTTTTCTAGGACTGCTTTCGGAATGTTGTTCCATTCTGTTCGGAGAATATTCCACAGATGAGGTTAAACATATGTTTCTCATTCGCCTGTCCAGCTTAGCTCATAATAACTCAATTGGGTTGAAATATAGACTCTGTAGTGGCCAATACCATTATTTGCAATACATTGTTTGCCTAATTTTCACTTAAAGCATTTTTACAAACTGATGCCGTGCGTTTTGGATAATTGGATAATAAATTGTCTATTAATCGCATACCTGATGCTATTGCATTGTCTTTTAATATTTGTAAATTTTCTTTTCTCATCGTTCCTTCAATTTTTCATAGATTTCTAAAGCCCATAAAGGTAAATCAACCACACATAAACCCAACACTTCTTCCTTGCTTTACAGCGGACACAACACAATCAGGGAGCATTTTTTCGTGCTTCGCTCTTCGAACGAAAATTCTCCTGGTTTGACCTAGTGTTCGGTCAAACCGAATTTAGATACGTCGGTCCATAAAACGCGTTTCCACACGTCGACTGTTCAATCTCTGTGCATTTGTGCCCACTCGTTTCTGTCGTTTACATTTACACAGCAACTACTTTCGTACGGCCACGCGAGAAGCCTTCCTGATGAAATACGATAATTACTACACATTTTTTACTACTTGTAGACTCCGCACGGTATATCGCAAATTATTTTATTCGAAATAACAGATATTCGTACACAAAGACATTTAGTGAAGAACTATCTGACTGTTGCAAAACGAAGGGTGCGTACTGTAAACACACTTAGAAGGGATGCATTTATAACTGATTAGATTAGACGTAAACTATATAATTTAGACAAGAAAAACATTCGAGACGTGTTCTATTAATTTTAAACTAATTCACTTAGAGAAAGTCACCATGATATTTTCTCATACAATTTTACGAGTTTAACAAGAATGATCGAAATATATCGTAGCATTTTAACATTATTATCATTTAACTCGGACACTTCTATGGAAAATCAAGTCCAGATTATGTCAGCAAGAATGTTTGGATAAACTGAGTCGGGTTTAATGGTGATTCATAGCCATTCAATTTGTTTGAGGTAATCATAGAGCCTATTGAAACCCCCTTTACCGCAATGAATACATATTTTAACAATTGAATTGCCGTCACCAGCACTGAAAGAGATAATCGTTATTTTTTTGTAATTTAGTCAACCTCTTTAAACTCAGCCACAGCCTCCATTTTAATTAAATCTAGTAACTATAAGAGTGGTCTTCCTATATAGAGCACCACATGGTAAACATAATAGATGCGTTGTAGTCATTAATAGTGTTCAACATTTTTAATCATTGATGTTAATCCAATGTCTCTTACAAAACGGAGTGAATCAGAACGATGTTCAGAGAGGCAGCCCCATGACAAAACAGGAATAGTTGTTTTGGTTTCGTCATGTAATGTTTTTATGGAGCAACATTCTATACGGATTTATTGCGACACTTGACACACTAAAGATTATTTATGTAACAGGTTAGTGATCAGAAATAAAGGATAAAGAATAAAACGCGAAAATATTCAAAAATCTATCATGTCTACAACAAAGTTCTTTTTTTCAGTCAATCACAGTATAATTTTTGAATTTGTGAAATCGGAGCCTTGCTTTTATCATTTTTCCGTGTCCATTTTTGTTTGCGACCACTTATTCTTATAAAATTCTATAAACTGGTGGACGCAATATAATAATAATTTCTCATACCTTTACACACCCCAACAGCTTAACATCAATTATACAGGGTATTAATTTACCATAAGTTATTATTGCGGCGGCAATCATGATGCGACCTAAGATTTTTGGCTGTCAGCATTCGTTTAAACGGGATCTCGAAAACCCCGGCGTGGTAAGCCTGTAATTTACCACCGAGCTATCGGCCAGGTTATATTACAGTAAGTGTACAATGAATTCGATACTACAATAAAAATGTCCTTTAGTTAGAGAATTCCTGAAGATAGTAAAAGCGCATAAAATGTCAAACGTCATTTATAACACAATAGACCGCTTTATCAACTCTTAGCAGGTAGGAATATAAACAACGCGGGGATGAATCATTTACAGTTGTACTATCAATGGGAATTCTTACAGCATTTATTGTGTTCGAAGTGCCTAATATCTTCATTTTGTATTTATATGTATACATAAAGACAATTTTAGAACATTTTTGTGAGAGTTTTAGTGTTAAAGTTTCTATATACTCATTTATTATTATAGGATTCCCAAAAGAAGCATAAAATAGCAAGTCGTGAAAAAAGAAATATACGTACCTCCTGGCTAATGATGATGCCAATAAAGTTATCATAAAAAAGAAAATCTTACGTATTATGTATATATATAGTACGCATAGCTGCCATTTTTTGTCGGTTCGTCAGTATTACAAGAATTTTTAAATTTTTATATGGAACTGTCTTTATTTTATTTTAATAAATGTAGTAAATGTTTTACAATAATTTTATTTAGTGATTCAAGTTTACCTTTACAAGACTAAAAACAGTATTTTTTATAAATAGAAAATTGTAACAAAATTAAATTTCTAATCCTATTAGTGCTCAAATTAATCAAACCAGGATAACCTAATAATAATACAGTACGTATACAATTAATTTGATACTACAATAAAAATTTCCATTAGTTACAGAATTCTTGAACATAGTAAAAGTTCATAAAATGTCAAACGTCATTTATAGCATAATATACATGTATCATCCCTTAGCAGGTAGGAATATAAACGACGCGGGGATGAATCACTTAAGAATGTATCATCAATGGGAACACTTGTAGCATTTATAAGTATGTTCGAAGTATTAATAGAGAAGCGGCGATTCATAGGGCATGCGTTCGAAAAATTTGTAGAATGGAGCGCAACAGAGTTCAATAATATCTCGCCCACGGCGTCACTCTATACTCTATTATTGACTCTTATATTTCGAAGTTCTGTGCACTGTTTATAATTATGTAGGTGGCCAAACGATCATTGTCTGACAAAGTAAATAACTTTATTAGGGAACCAGATATAATTGTCAATGATACCAAAATTAAATATTTAATTTGCGAGAAACCTGTAATGTGTTGGAACAAGTATGACTATAAGAGACACGTGGTTAGTTCACGTAGTTGGCGTGTATAGGAATTATCAGAGATATTATAAACCGTATTTTTATATTGTAGCGTAAATGTCAAGTTCAGGGGATAGCAGCAAAATAAAGCCAATCACTATCGTATATATTGCAACATTATTCACGGCTTCCTGGCGTACTGTATCTGCGTTATATACGCTATGTGTCTTGACTTATCTATCGCTCCACACTGCAGATCACTTACATACGCGCAACTGACCGACATTGCGTATCGTGTGCATAAAAAGCACCGAGCGCGAAAGGTGTGAATTCTCAACGGTCTGAGAGCGTTCAACGCTTGCACTGACGCCCGATTGATTGTAGTAGCTCCACATCAGTAATACATACCTTTGACAAACGTAAATACGTATGTAACGATGCAAATTATCGCATACACAGGCTACGGATTATTGAATTAAAAACATGCACATTAAATATGTAAATATAAATGAAGATAATATTATTTATTTCCACAGTAATCGTTATATTAAATAAAAAAATAAATGAATTAAATATAAAAAATATAGAATACATAAAATGAAGAAACTAAATATAATTTGTAAATATCTAAATATAATGTATAATGTGTTAAAAACAATTTAAAGTCCTTAACAATTAGTGCTTCTTATATATTATATATAACTTATAATTTAGCAAATAAAAGCGTAGAATTGTTTCGTAAGAATATATATTTTTGAGATATGTATGTAGATACTATACACTGTGTTTCAAAAATAATATACGTATGTATTACAAAGTATTATTTAGTCCAAACTGTCGATCGCTGCGCCTCGGCTCGCCCATTAGAGAAACGAATGCATAGTCTAGTTTATTTAATAGCCGCTAAATGTCAGTTGTCTTCTGTTTTTCTTGGTAACCGTCATATGTTTAAAATGGCAATTCCGTAGCAGAAACCATTTTCTGTTCTCGAGTTTGCGAAATGCAATTCCGTGATTACAGTGCAAAGACGTTTCAGGTTGAGTTACCAAATTGATCCTCCGAATGAGCGGAACATTCGCAGATGGTATCGACAGTTTGTAGAAACAGGATGTGCATGTAAAGGAAAGAGCCTGGCCACCCTCGTGCTTCTGAAGAAAATGTTGCACAAATTCAAGCTGTTTTCCAACGTAATTCTTCAAAATCAACTCGTCGTACCAGTCGGGAGTTACAACTGCCTACAACAACAATTTGGCGGGTTTTGAGACGTCGGTTGGTTATGAAGCTGTACAAGTTACAGTTGTTACAAGCTCTGAGTCCTGATGACAAACGGAAACGTGTAGCATTTTGTAACGAGATTCAGATGCTATTGACGATGATAACACTTTCGCACAACGAATCGTGTTCAGTGATGAAACGACTTTCCATGTTAGTAGTCTGGTAAACAAACACAATGTTCGTATTTGGGGTCTACAGAACCCACATGTCGTGTCGCTTATGGAGGACGTATTGAACATCTGTAATCTGAACTGAGAGGTTCGTAAATATGTGTGTAAAGTTTCATATTCGCATGTCTTAAAGTTTAATAAATATATGCATTCGAAATAAGTATATTCTTTTTGAAACACCCTGTATTATAGTAGATTTTTTAAAATATGCCAAATTATTTTGTCAACGTACTCTTAAATATTGCTCTGTAAATATGAAAATGACAAGATAAAATACAAAATTAACAACAAATTGTATGGTTTTACGGCTACATCTAAATTTCATTAGTACAGTCACTGCGTATTTACTTTATGTATTACCCAATAATTCATGATTTATTAGTATTTTTGGAATATGTTTAGATTTTAATGAACAATTTTATTTTAGCAATTTCTGAAACCTACAGCCTTTACTGTAAAATTTTATAGGTTTGTTATTGCTTTGCTGTTCAATAACTCTTATATTAGTGTACCACTTAAATTCCTCTTAAATTTGCGTATGTTCATTATATAAGTACATACATGCATACATGTATGTGTGCATATAATTATAATTTGTTTGAAACATTATTAATAGTTTTTGGAATTTCATGATTTCGTACATGTAAATAAACGATAACTTCTTTACTGCTAATTGATTATGTAACATCTTTAAAGGAATTTGTGAAAAGAAAA
This sequence comes from Dermolepida albohirtum, assembly GCA_031893035.1. NCBI lineage: Eukaryota > Metazoa > Arthropoda > Insecta > Coleoptera > Scarabaeidae > Dermolepida > Dermolepida albohirtum. Next base: position 146,791 of record JAVIWB010001518.1, on the reverse strand, counting down.
CAACTATTATATAGTAATCATTAGTTAAAGGAATACTTCAGAACGGGATAAATTTTATAAACTTTCAAGTATCTTTTGCGGGTAACTTTCATGTATAATATAAACCCTATAGCAATTTTTCTAGTAGTACTGGGTACTAGTAGTAGTAATTTGTACTATACGTAGTGAACTATGGCGAATCGTATCAATATACGAGGGATGTTTCGAAAGTTCTGGGAATTACATATAACTTTTATAATTTTGTTAATTTTCGTCAATATTACAATGTCGTTTTTCAACATAATCTCCATTTAACTGAATACATCCACCTATTTATGGCACGTTTTACGTCAGTTAAACTTTCAAATCGAACACCCCGTAAGGGTTTTTTCAAATCTGGGAGCAGATGGTAATCACTGAGTGTAAGATCCGGGGAATAAGGTGGGTGCGGCAACAATTCCTATCGTAAATCGTTCAAACATCCTTCGTTTTTCTTGCGGTGTGTGGTCTTGCATAATTGTAGTACCTCTCGGCAGATAATCTATGAAAATAATCCCTTCACAATCCCAGAATGCAGTAAGCATTACTTTTCCAACAGACAGAACTGCACGCGCCTTAAGTGGAGGCCCTTCTTCAGGTTTGCGCCATTCTTTGGATTGACTTTTCGTCTCAATAAATTTAATAGGGTTTACAACGCAATATTATTATAATAGTATTAGGAATTCATAGTAAACTAATTAGTAATTTAAAAATTAGTTTTCGTGCAGCATTTGTCCGAGTAAGTTGCAATACGAGTATTTGAGAACAGACGTAAAAGTAACTTATAAAAATGCCGAAAAGAAAGGAACTTAGCGCAGAAACTCGTAGTTCTATAATAACGCTACATGGTGAAAAATTTTCACTGCGGCAAATAACCCAAAAGTTAAATTTATCTTATCACGCGGTGCAAGGAACAGTAAAACGATATTCACAAAGTGGATCATTACAACCAATAAAACGTTGCGGAAGGCCAAGGGTAACTACCAGACAAGAGGATTTGCGCCTCAAAATACTATCAAAACGGAATAGGCGCCTCACAGCTCCTCAGTTTCGAGCAGAGCTGAACGAAGGCCGTCGAAAACCGGTGTCACTGACTATTGTAAAACGACGTTACGAAATCGTAAAAAACGGTTACAATGGGCCCAGGACCATCAACACTGGGACATGGAAATGTGGAAGCAGGTGTTATGGACAGATGAGTCAAAGTTCCAAGTGTTTGGTAGTAATCGACGAGTTTTCGTTCGAAAACAAGTGGGTGAAAGGATGTTACCCGAATGTGTAGTGCCAACTGTTAAACACGGGGGAGGTTCTGTGCTTGTTTGGGGATCCTTTTCCTTTGATGGTGTCCGAGATTTGTACCGCATTGAAGGCATTTTAAAAAAAGAGGGGTACCTGAATATTTTGGAGGAACATGCAATTCCGTCTGGATTAAGGTTAATTGGTGAAGGTTTTCACCTACAACAAGATAATGATCCCAAACACACTTCCCAACTTTGTAAAAACTATGTGAATCAAAAAGAGGAGGAAGGGGTGCTGATAAATATGATTTGGCCACCACAATCACCCGATCTCAACCCTATCGAATTAATGTGAGATGAATTAGATAGAAACGTGAGAGAAAGTTGTTCACAATCGCAGAAATAGCTTTGGAAGCAACTTACAAGGGTGTGGAATAATTTACCAACGGATATGCTCCAAAAACTTGTATCGCGGTTGCCTAATATTTGTAAAGAAATCATTAAGCGCAGAGGTGGATACTTCGACGAAAGTCGAATATGATAAGAAATTCTACAGAATATGTTGAAATTATTTTATTTTATAAGGAAAACTATTCATTTGTCTCGTAGATATAGTTTTGTAGAAATATACGTTTTGTTTCACTAAGCGTGCATGTTTTTTTTAAATTTCATCTACTGATCCCTCACTTATGGCCTGTAGTGTATGTAAGTATGTATGTATGGATATTTATTTTTATTTTAATCAAAATTTTTTATAGCCTTAATTTATTATTTTAATTTCTTACTTTGTCATTTTAACAGTAAACACCAACTAAATATCTATAAATAGCCCCGGACAGTTATATCATCAACTTTATTACATCTCTGCATTAATAAATTAAGATGTTTATTTTTACGAAGGTGAACTCCGGTATTACCGTTAAGCATTAACTATTTATGTGATAAACGCAGGAAAGAAGTCGTGACATATTTTATTGAAAATTAATAAGAAATATGTATAATATTATTTTATTACACAATTTCTCATGTAAACGTCTGATAATTACAAAATTTCTGATATATTACCAATAGAGTGCGTTAAATTGTAGTAATTTTTTTTAATTAATAGCACGTCATCAATTAAGGTGTGTTTATCTATATTATTATTAAATTTACTAAATTTATCTCGTCTGAAACGTACAACTAAAATTTAGTAAATTTAATAATTGCACTGTGAAAAAGGAATTTCTTGATTTAACAAATTATTTTTATGATTGTACTTCTACATTAATTTAGATAAAAATAAATACTGCAATTAGTAATTATTCAATTCTTAAATATTCGTTAGGAATATTTGCATTTTACATAAACATACACACTACCGGCCATAAATGAGAGATCACGTACTATCGATAGAATCGTTCTGGCTTTATACCTGGCTTTCGGTAGGGACAATTGAAATAACAGATGTGAGTGCGTTTCTGGGAAGTTTACGAAAAATATCCTGATCATCATAATCATATTTGTTAGTGTAAAATATTATAATTTCCTTTAATCTTTTTATGACCTGTATTCAGTATCAATACTATCCCTAAAAATATTTATTTTAAAAGATTTTTTTATCACTGAAGATAACTTTATAATCCCTTTCCATACTAATTTTCGTATTCTGTATACGTATTTCGACATCTAAATTGTCACCATCAGCAGCCATTTTTTATAATGGTTTTAAGAAACAATTGATAGGAATTTGTGGTACCACACAGAATGTTGCAATCTAAGAAAAATTTAGTATTCGTCTAGAATCTGTCCGAGTAAGTTGTAATGAGAGTATGCGTGAACAAACATACGAAGTGCCAAAAAGAGAGGAATCGACTACAGAAATTCGTAGCGCTATAATAACATTACACAAAGAAAAATTGTCACTGCGGACAATAGCGCAAAAATTAAATTTAACATGTGCAGTGCAAGGTACAGTGAAAAGGTACATAACAACGGGTACAATGTAGCCAAAAAACGTGTCGAAAGACCACGGATAACCACTAGACAAGAAGATTTGCGGCTAGAACTCTTATCTAAATAGAATAGACGGTTAACAGCTTCGCACAGAATTAAATAAATGACCCGACTACTGTAAAAAGACGTTTATCAAAGGCGGGACTAAAAGGGCAATTTGCTGTTCGGAAACCTTTGCTACGATCACAAAATCGTAAAAAAGATTACAACGGGCCAAAGAACACTAACATTGACATGTGGAAGTGTGGAAGCGAATTATGTGGACGGACGAATCCAAGTTCCAAGTTTTTGGAAGTAATCGACGTGTTTTTGTTCGCAGACGAGTTGGCGAAAGGACGATACCAGAATGTGTTGTGCCATCAGTTAAACACGGTGGAGGTGCAGTTCTTGTTTGGGAATCATTTTCTTTTAATGGTGTTGGAGATTTGCATAGAATTGATGGAATTTTAAGAAAAGGATATTTGACAATTTTAAAGGAACACGCAATTCTTATTTCCAACAAGATAATGATCTCAAATATAGGGGTACACTTTGTAAGGACTATGTGAAACAAAAAAAAGAAGATGGACTTCTTGTAAATATGGTTCGACCCTCACAATCGCCCGATATGAATCCTATCGAGTTGCTGTGGGATGAGCTAGACTGAAAAGCGAGAGAACATCGTCCAAAATCGCAGCAATAGCTGTGGGAACACCTTACAAGTACTTGCAACATATTCCAGTTCAAACTCTTCAAAACTTGTGTTGAGACGACCCAAAATTTGTGAAGAAGTTATTCAGTGTAAAGGTGGATATTTTGACGAAAGAAGTTAAAATAAAAAGTGTCAATTTTTCTTCTTAGAACTAATGACATAATTATGTTTTATAAGGATATATAGTTTATTTTTATAGTAGTTACATTTTTATTCGTATATATATATATATTGTTTTGCCAAAAGTGTACCATTTTTTTTATATTTTACCTATAGTGATCCCTCATTTGTGACCGTATATACATATAAATGTACATGAAAATATATATATTTAATCAAGGTCAATATTCTTCAATATATGAAAAAAAATGAACAATACATAATTGAATATTAAAACACGTTCCAACAAGATATCAATTCTTTCTGTTCTAATTATAGTTAAAAAAACAAAAAGCAATTACAATTATAGGACCTACACTATTATTAAATTAAATTTGTATTTCTTAAATCATTTTTTCCTCTACTAAAAATTTGTCTCAAAATTTCTTTAAAATATAAGATGTAGATCATTATCAAGAAGATAGATCATTAACCGAAATTAATAACTATTAGCAAAATTTTATATTTCCTGTCCTAGAAACATGTTTTTTCTTTCATTACCATTAATATAAAATATTATGTAATTGGAATGTTTCCAAGGAGTCTAGAATAGTTTGCTTGTATCGTCATTTGTATTTTAAACGCAAATAAACAGTGGTCATTCTTATATTAATGTCTGTGTGTAGTTAATTCAAAAATAATATTGTAAAAATAATGCCTAACAGTCTATCTAAGCAACTGTTGTTTATATTAGACCTCATACATATAATTTATCTTGCTAGCAAAACCATTCTTTCAACTGTCTTGAGGTGGCCTGATCGAGAAAAAGCTTATTTTCAAGTTTTTAACAAATATTATTTAGTAAATAGAACATTTTTCACGGATAAAAAATAGAAAAAAAAATAAATGCACCTTTCCCCGTTGTTCGCAAGGTATGCTTCCAACAAAAACGCGCTAATGTTAAAAACTCCCGAATGAGAGGGTTCAGCACGTTACTACTGAAACAATACAAATTTAAAAATCAAACTATTTTGACGTTAATTACAATAATAAGTAATGTCTTAAAACTACATGCTTTTAGATTGAAGAAGTATAAAATCTTTGTTGTTTATCTTCTTTTTGCTTGCGCCATATAAGATTTTACTGAATTATCTCCTTAGAAGATAGAAAGGCTTTCGTCGATTTTTTTTCACCCTACTGGTTCACCATTGAAAAGATTTTTATTTATCAATTTGTCTGCCTTGCTGGCCTTGATGTTTATTGACACCTTTTGTAGTCTCAACGAAGTTTCTTCACGTCGAAAACACACTTCTTCTACCGATAGTTCAGTATCGTTAGTTTTCCGTTAGATACCGCATCTGTTGACCGAAGAACAGAAAGCAGCTAGAGTGAATTGGTGTCAAAAAGCTCTAGATCGCTACAGCGCCGGAAACTCTAAAAACGTGTACAACATTGTCAGTGGTGATGAATCTTGAATTTACTCATACGAGCCAGAAAATAGACGCCATCCCTTCTCGAAGATTTTCCAAAAAGATTGTCGCGACATTTGTCTCGAAAGCAGGTCATGTAGCAACAATTCCTCTACAATATTAAACAACTTTCACTGCCGATTGGTATACAACAATTTGTTTACCGCAAGTCATCGCTGAGCCTCGAAAAACCAACCCCGAACGACGAATCATCTTCCACTAAGACAATGCAAGTTCGCATACAACACGCAAGACAATTGAATTTTTAACGCAACAAAACGTTGAATCGTTAGAACATCCCATCCTCCGTACAGTCCGGACCTAAGTCCCAACGATTTCTTTACCATTCCGAAAATCAAGAACGGACTGCTTAGTCAAAGGTTCCATTCGTTAGAAGGAGCAGTCGATGCCTTCAAAAACGCAATTTTGACTGTACCAACAAACGAGTGGAACAACTGCTTCCAAAGTTGGTTCGACCGCATCCAAAAGTGCATTAATCTTTGTGGAAAATACTTCGAAAACCAATGAAGTATTTAAAACTATCTACTGTTTTATTCCAGTTTTATATGCAAAACCTAAAAGACAACCCACGTGCACATAAACTCACGTATTTTTGATAAAACCTGAAGCAATACAATTTAATTTGTCTTATAATGATACTCTTCTCAAAGTTTTGATATGAACACATTGTTTTAAATAAGCCTACAAGGAAAGGCAAAACCATTTAAATTAAGTAAATGAACTAATCAATTAATCAAGTAATTTTCTGGCAGTGTTTTTAGATGTATGCATGTTATACCTGTTTGACTGGAAGAGAAAGTTTTCCATTTTATCTTCATACTCAACAATAGATAGATTTTTTCCATTACCGAATTTTTCTATTTATTGAAAACTCATTAGAAATGCACATCTATAATATTTTACATTTTGAAAATATAAATTCGTTTCCTTGATTTTAAGGTATGTACCCATAAATGTATAATAAATGTATAATGTAGACTAAAATAAGGACAGTACTTCTTTGAAATTATTTATCTGAGAATATTAATTGTTACAGTCTATTTGGGAATTTTTATTTATAGAATATTACGTCAAAACTGTATCGTACGCTTTCGAAGCGATTAAAACAACAAGGCGTTGCGGGACATCGTTAACAATAGTTTTAAATCCCATTGGATTCAATCCGTTCAACCTTGATCACAACCGCCCATTTCCATTACAATGCCTTCGTCTTTTGTCTCTTGACGGATCGCCGACGACATGATTAATTGTCTAAATGTGTTGTCGAGAATGAACTGAATTGGAAAACAGCCACATGAAAAAAATGTAAAACCGGTTCTTTGAATACTTACGCAACAAAGACTAAGATATTTTAAAGATGCCGTTCCAACTATTGCAATTAGGAATGTTAGGGTTTGTACCCTATTAGCATTGGTAATTGGTATTTAATAACATGTTGCTTAATAGTTTTGTGGTCTAAAACTTAAAGCATAATCTACATACCTCTTTTGGTGACTCGATTAAATACTATTTTCTAGACGTACAAAAATGTAATTTATACGGGAGTATTAACTTGATCTGCAAAAGTTTTTTATAAACTGAATTTGGAAATTCAATCTTTAAGATCTTGGCAAAAAATACAGTTAAATGGCTGTTAGTGTGTGTGTGCGTTTTGTGGTTTTTTTATTAGTATTAGAAATATTTAATACTATGGATAATTGCATTAAATTTTAGTTCAAATATTAGATATACTATTTGAAATCATTTATTTTTTGTTAACAGAATTCAAATAAATTTATTTCACTTGGCGTTGTCATACATAATAATTAAGTATGTTTGTTTTGCGAATTTAACAGAAAAAATAATTCCGTGTTCCACACGCTCGTTAAATCATACGAACTACAAATATAGTGCATTTCAAAATTATGAACACATTCCTATGAATATAAGTATGCAGAATTATAGCTTTTACAAAACTCTTGTAGTCTTTAAATATAATACATATATATCTTAAACGTAACTATTATCAGGTGTATCGGTCTATTGATCAAAGACTCAAACAGTTTTAGTTTTCAATACTCTATATTTCGCTGCCAAACTTTTGCAGTTTCTTCAGGAGTGTGCTACAATGGACACCAACAGTAGTGGCAATTACAATTCAATTATTAATACTTACAAACTAAAAGCAGTCCTACAATAGCCGATTTAAAATAATTGTATAAATAACTTTCAATTTTAATTTTAAAATCATCGTAAAATAGAATAAAACTGAACTCAGCAAAATTAGTTTCCGTCCGTAAAGCTGTACACAATTATAAAAAGCGGGAATGATAAAAAAACGGAACGTGAATCAAAACGTGTGGATAAAATACAAGACAAACCAAAGTCAATAGCACGCAAACACCTTCACCAGAAAAAGACCAAAACTATACCAGGGTTAATCAAAAATCAATCACAAAATAAAATCCTTAATTCGATAATTAGTGGTGTAGTATCCTTAATATGTTGCAGTCAATTACGTGCTATCTATTATCTGACCTGTAATTGACACATTCTCTGTGCTTGTTAATGTGATACATCTCCAAAAATAGTCTCTTCCTATAATTCTTTTCGGTTTCGAGAACGTTAAACCCTTCAAAGTCAAACGCATGTGAGTCATCGCTGCAGTGCCGTGCTAGTGCACATGAATTCTTGCCCACCCGACAATTACTCCTATGCTGGGTTAACATGTCGCTGTTTGAGCCACCGCGAAGCCCAATGTAGCAACCTTCACAATCTACGCAATTGATCTTGTAGACACTATTGATGTTAAATAGGATCGGCGTCTTATCTTTTGTTTTTGTGTAAAGTGTATGCAAATTAGTGATATTATATTTGGTAATCTTTAAATGTTTAAAATCTTAAACACCTTTATAATTTTTTCCGCGAGACCCGACACATAAGGCGACTTTCGATATACAAACAAGGGCATCTCATCCTCAGTAGGTCCGTCGTAAAAGATGGTATTGTATATTAAAATTTTTAATATGTGCTTAGGATAACGATTGTTAATGAAAATCCTAAATATTAAACGTCGTTGTTGTGTAAAAATTACCTTGAGGCAGAGAAAAATGAAAATATTTTGAAAGCAATGACATGGTCGCCTCAGAATCCGGACCTCAACCCCATTGAATTATTATGGGACTAACTCGATAGTAGAGTTAGAAAGGAATGTCAAACATCGAAGGAAAAACTTTGGAATATTTTACAAAAAGAATGGAATAACATTGCACCAGATGTAATAAAAAAAATTAATAGAAAGAATGTCCCGAATGCCAAAAGCTGAAATCGCTGCGGACGGTGGTTTCTTCGATGAAAAGAAAGTATAATTAATATAATATATAAGTATATTAGGACTAAGTTGAATGAATTGTAATTTTAATTTTTATTATATAAAGAATCAATGAATACTGTATTTTGTTCAATTTCGTATTTTTTGTTTTTTTTTTCTTATTGTTGCTTGATATAGTTGCTGTCCATACTTCCGTGAGCGAGCGGTAGTGTATTTAGAAACACACTATAACAGGACGCCAATGGTATTCCATTTACTGTGGTATTTTGTTTGGTGATGTCACACTTCGCGCATGGTTTAATGACGTATTGTACCATTTTCTAACCGAATGGACTATATATTTTAAAATTAATATTTTTCAATAAAATATTTAAACGCACGCATTTGTTGTCTTTCAATATATCAGAAATTCTCATCGCGATTTAATACCAGTCGAAGTGACAAAAGGTATTAAATTAATATCGATTTCGATAATATAAGGTATTATTGCTAAATGATTACTAATTGAGCCCAAAATCATTACGTGGGCAATTCACGAACATTTAATTATCTGAACAATTCGCTTTCTGTACTGAAACAAATAGAAAATGATACTTTGTATATCGTAAAACAGTAGATAGTGTTAAGATTCGTGTTGCACCGTTTAATGTAATACAAATACATATTTAACATCTGTTGAATAGTTCCATTAACTTTTTATGTTTACAAATTTAATACAGAGATAACAAGTGAAGGTAGATATGTCCATATATACACATAACTTAACAGTTATCTATACTTATAAGTTAGATAAAGGTAAGTATTAACCACGATTACTTAGAACTATTTTTATTTATTTTATTTGTTAGCTTTGTAAATATTATTATAAAGTCCTGTAGTACAACCAGCCTCTGTTTTTCACAGAAAAAATGTGTATAAAAATATGACAAAAATCTATTAAATACAACCTGGCGGTAATTCAATTTACGGTCTAGGGGACATTGTTTACTTGTTTTATTCAACGTGCTCACAGACAATTCATTAACTTATACTAGATTTAAATTATGAACACATTACAACTACACATAATTTGTGTACATTAATAAATATATTAGCCGACTATAAAGTAGTTAGCACTTATGAAAGATCAATTATTATTAATAAAACATCTTATTTTTTAACAAAGTAAGTTCTAATTTAAAAAAAAAAGTTGTAATTTCGCGTATACTGCATACGTCTTTAATAGCTAGCGTAGACTTCTTTCATACGAGTCTACATACAAACTCAATGCAATTCACAAAATATTAAAGGTTAAAGTTAAGGAGTGGAACATATAAAATCCTTTGTTAATATTGACATCCTTAGATTAAAAGGATAATTATAGAATTAAATAGCGGTGTGAAAAATATATTTTCACAATTTTATATATTTCACTCCTTAATCTGCTATCTATCTTATCTGCTCCTAGACTTCCGGGCTGAAACCGCGTGACTGGTATAACTGCCGACGTTTCGTACCCACTCGTATGGGATATTTTCAAGGCTCAACTACTGCTACTGTCTGTCGCACTCAAACTGAAACGCTTCCGAAACATGTTGGACAAAAAAACCACGTTCAGTGACAAGATTTTTGTTATTCGAAGGTGCGACAGCGATCAAAATGTACTCAAAAATGTTGAAACATTATGGATTGAAATTGAACAGAATAAGGGTTACCATATTCATCGCTCCGGACGACCAGTCTCGTCTGACGCTGCAAAATCTCATAAATGGCCTTATTCGAATGACAGACAGAAAAATGTTGTATTGTTATTATTGGAGCCGATGATTCATGAGAAGCTGAATTATCGCAAAACGTGTTCGAAATAGGTCCAAAACTGCCATATTTACATTTCTTCTGAACTTAAACAACGGTTTTTAACAGAAGGTAGTGACTTTCTAGACTCTATTGTAACCTGCGATGAAACATGTACTCAGTATTATGAACCCTAATCAAAACAGCAAAATCTTGAATGGAAACACCCGTATTCGCCCGCGAAAAAAAATTCAAAATTGACACGTTTGCCGCTAAAATGATAACGATCTTTTGAGAATCCCACCCACGATGAGAAGAAAACGATAGGGTCCATCCCGAAAGTTGTAATTCTGCTGCACGATAACGTCCGCCTCTATACTACCCAGAAAACGCGAGAAATTATCGAAAATTTTGGTTGAGAGAAATTGCAAATTTCACCTTCCGACCTTGTGCCATCAGATTTTTTACGCCGTACCAAATTCGAAGGCAACGAAGCAGTCAAGAAAGTTGTACATATCAGCAAGAACAAGAATTTTTATTACCACGAGAATTAAAAATCTCTCAAAGCAATGAGACAAGTTCCTAAATGTTAGCGTAAATCACGTTGAAAAGTAGTGTAAGTTTCATTATCATTGAATAGAACGCTTTTTGACCACAACCATTTATCTCGATAACTATTGAACATCGTTCCTACAACTTTTTAAATTGTTACTAATCAAACTAAAATTGTCTAAACAGATTTCGAAGATTTACAAAAAATATCAACATGTTTAATGAATATTAAACTTCTTGAATGTTTACATTAACGAGCAATCACCCGAAAGAAATTTTTATTTATTGGCAAGTGCTAGTAGTAAAGCAAGATCCAGTCTTGTACACAAAATGTATACATCGCAATGCGATTCTAAACTACATTAAATAAATTCATTTTAGCAGACAAAGTGTATTCTAGCTTGTTCTATATTTAGGACAATAAGGACGTAATTAAGTTTGAGAAATGAAAAAAAAATTAATATAATTTCCATAAAATTGGAAGGATAAAATACAAATGAAAATCAGTTAACACATGGATCAATAAGTAAAATAAATAATAAAATAAATAATAAATAGTAAACCAGTAACCACGTCTTTCTAGAGTACTAACCTTTGCTTGAAACGTGTCAAAATTTTAAGTCGATCGGACCAGAAACAGCTGAGTTATCGAGGTTGGAGTAAAGTCGTTTTGTAGTTTGTTTAAACAATGGAAAAAACCGAGTTTCGTGTTCTGATAAAACATTGTTTTTTAATGGGTAAAAACACCACGCAAGCAAAACAATGGATTGAAAAATGTTACCCGGACTCTTGTCCATCAAAAGCAACGATTTGTCGGTGGTTTGCCGAGTTTAAACGTGGTCTTACCTACACAAATGACGCGGAACGCTCGAGTAGACCTGTGGAAGCCGTTACACCGGAAAATGTGAGTGAAGTGACAAAAATTATAACGAAAGATCGTAAAGTGAAGCTCCGTGAGATTGCTGAGATGATACAGATATCATATGGAAGTGTATTTACTATCCTTCATGAAAAATTGAGCATGAAAAAGGTTTTTTCCAAGTGGGTGCCGCGATTGCTTTCGATGGAACAAAAACAGCAACGAGTCGATGATTCAGAAAGCTGTTTATCGCTATTTACTCGCAACAAAAAAGATTTCTTGCGTCGTTACGTGACCATGGACGAAACATGGATACATCACTACACTCCAGAGTCGAAGCGGCAGTCATCTGAGTGGCGCACAGCTGACGAAAGCCGTCCGAAACGTCCGAAAACGCAGCAGTCAACTGGCAAAGTCCTGGCGTCAGTTTTTTGGGATACACATGGCGTGATTTTCATTGACTACCTCGAAAAAGGTAAATCGATCAACAGTGATTATTATATTGACTTACTGGTGCGTTTGAAGGAGGAAATCGCAAAAAAACGACCGCACATGCAGAGAAAAAAAAATCCTTTTTCACCAAGACAATGCACCCTGCCACAAGTCGATGAAAACAATGGCAAAATTGAACGAATTGGGTTTTGATCTGCTTCCCCACCCCCCATATTCGCCAGATTTAGCCCCCAGTGACTACTGGCTCTTTGCTGATCTTAAAAAAATGCTCCAGGGAAAAAGATTTGGCTCAAATGAGGAGGTCATCGCTGAAACTGAAGCTTATTTTGAAGCGAAAGATAAATTTTTTTATAAACATGGTATTGAAAAATTGGAAAAGCGTTGGAACCATTGTATCACCCTAAAAGGTGATTATGTTGATGAATAAAAAAAAATTTTGCCAAAAAAATGTTGTTTTCATTGTTAGTCTCGGGACTTATTGATCCATGTGTTATTTTTACTTGGCTATTTTGAAACGTATGATTTGATAATATCGGAATATGTAAACTACCGTCCATAATAGTTCGGACGCTCAAATAAATTTAGAAAAAGGGAAACCAGTTAAACTAATCTGTCAAAACTATGTTAAAATTTTTATTGCATTATTGTTTATAAATGTTCATAAAGTATAATAATAAAAATGAAAGTAATTCTAACGTTAAATAAATAAAGATATCTTAAACATTCTGCTCATCGAAGAAACAACTCCCTTTTGCGGGAAGAACAGCCCGTACAATTCGGGGCATCCGGTATACTATTCCATTCTTCTTGCAATATGTTCCACTAGTGATTTGTTGAGGTAGGACACTTTTCGGACCCTCCTGTCCAATTCATCCCATAACAATTCAATGGGGTTTAGGTCGGGACTTTGCGGTGGCTATGTCATTATTTGTATGGTATTATTGTTTTATTCGCTACTTAAGAAATTCTTACATATTACTGCTGAATATTTGGGGTCGTTGTCCTGCATACACACAAAATTTTAGAAATTTTTAATTAAAATTAAATAAATTTTAAATTTAGAAAAAGGGAAACCAGTTAAACTAATCTGTCAAAACTATGTCAAAACTTAAAATTTTTATTGCATTATTGTTTATAAATGTTCATAAAGTATAATAATAAAAATGAAAGTAATTCTAACGTTAAATAAACAAAGATATCTTAAACATTCTGCTCATCGAAGAAACAACTCCCTTTTGCGGGAAGAACAGCCCGTACAATTCGGGGCATCCGGTATACTATTCCATTCTTCTTGCAATATGTTCCACTAGTGATTTGTTGAGGTAGGACACTTTTCGGACCCTCCTGTCCAATTCATCCCATAACAATTCAATGGGGTTTAGGTCGGGACTTTACGGTGGCTATGTCATTATTTGTATGGTATTATTGTTTTATTCGCTACTTAAGAAATTCTTACATATTACTGCTGAATATTTGGGGTCGTTGTCCTGCATACACACAAAATTTTCGCCGATTAAGCGTAGCTCCGATGGTATTGCATTTTCTTGAAATATTTCTAAATAACCCTCCTTTCGCAAAATACCATCGATTCCCTTCAAGTCTCCGTGCTTGTTAGGAGTTGTTTTTGTAAAGCCGGCACTTTGCAAAAACAACTCCTAACAAGCACAGAACTTCTTCCTTGATTAACGGTTGGCACTATACAATCCCGTAGTATTCTTTGACCACTGGCTCTTCTTACAAAAACACGCCCTGGTTGTCCAAACACTTCAAACTTTGATTCATCAGTCCATAAAATCCTTTTCTGTCCATTGTTGTCGTTTTTACCTGTTTCCCCGTCGAAGTAAGCTTTTTTACAGCAACGCGGCTGTGAAGATTTACAGCTTTTAATCTTCTTTTCACCGTAGTAACAGACATTTTTCTTGCACGGTCGCGATTGTTTTCTGCGGCAACTTCGGGTGCTATCAGTCTCCTATTTCGTTTACTCAGCAATTTTATACGCCCATCGTCGGCGAGAGATGTTATTCGCTTACAACCTGAACGTGCGGGATCTCTTAAATTGCCCGTGCGTTGATGTCGCCGAATGGTGTCACTAACAGTCGATTTATTAACATGTGCCTTTTCGAAAATTTGACGCACTGAATAACTTTCTTGATGAAAAGTAATAATTACAGAATGTTTTTCTCAATTTGTAGATTTTTTCTCGGTATTTGAAGAAGTTCACATAAAAAATACGGTCTTATCAGTGTTGCGCACGTTTACAAGTTTATTTAAAAACTAATGCATAATTTCAGTACACCAAACTCTTTGAGGGCAGGTAAGTTTCGCAAGTTTTTTGCATGCAATATTACCTCAAAAATAATCGTATTTATGGCGGTACGGATTATTCCAGGAATTACCGCAATGAGTCATATATAAGGTCTAGTAAAAAGAAATCCATTATTTTTCCAATAGATGGCTTTAGTAATCTGTATCTCGCGTTGTATAAGTGCGATCGCGTTCCGCTAGATGGCGTTCGAAAGATAAGATATCGTACTAAACGAACTTCTCAGACAGTTTTGTGATTACTTGACTTAATATTGTTTGAGCGCGCGTCAAAGATGGACACCAGCAAAGTTAAAATACGCCATATTTTACAGTTTTTCTTCGATAAAGGCGAAAACACAAGCCAGGCGGCTAAAAATGTGAATAGTGTTTATGGTCCTGATACTGTAACAGCCAATCATGCGCAATTTTCGTTTCGTCGATTTCGTTCCGGTAATCTTGATGTCAAAGATGCACCACGCTCTGGAAGGCCAATTGTCGAAAATATCGATAAAATAATGGAAATCGTCGAGTCCGACCGTCATGTAAGCACTGTTTCGATTGCCCAGGAGCTAAACATTGCACAAAAAACCGTTTGGAACCATTTAAATAAGGTTGGATACAAAAAGAAGCTTGATGTATGGGTGCCACACGAGTTAACGCAAAAGAACCTCATGGACCGAATTTACATCTGCGAATCGCTGCTGAATCGCAACAAAATCGATCCGTTTCTGAAGCGGATGGTTACTGGTGATGAAAAGTGGATCACTTACGACAACGTCAAGCGAAAACGGTCGTGGTCGAATCGTAGTAAGCCGGGGCAAACGGTGGCCAAGCCAGGCTAGACGGTCAGGAAGGTTTTGCTGTGTGTTTGGTGGGATTGGCAAGGAATTATCTACTATGAGCTGCTTCCCTACGGCCAAACTCTTAATTCGGACCTGTACTGTCAACAATTGGACCGTCTGAAGGAAGCAATCGCCCAGAAGCGGCCAGCTTTGGCCAATAGGAGAGGAATTGTGTTCCATCAAGACAACGCTAGGCCACACACATCGATAGTGACTCGCCAGAAGCTCCGGGAGTTTGGTTGGGAGGTTCTTATGCATCCACCTTATAGTCCGGACCTAGCACCAAGTGATTACTACTTGTTCCTGTCTATGGCGAATGATTTTGCTGGTGAAAAATTCGCCTCAAGAGAAGCTTGTGAAAATCGACTGTCCCAGTTTTTTGCCAGTAGGGACGAGGGTTTCTATGAGAGAGGCATTATGAAATTACCTTCAAAATGGCAACAAGTTATCGAACAAAACGGTGCATATTTGACCTAAGTCGGATCATTCTAACTATGCTAAATAAAACCTTCAATTTAATGCGAAAATAATGGATTTCTTTTTACTAGACCTTATAATATAATAGCTATTTGTAAGTGCTGTAATAGATATATTTGCCTGCAATTGGTTATAAATCTCTTAAGGACCTAATGTAAAAATTTATATTTAAACGCAATATCATTTTTTTAGAAGAGTTTACTAAATTTCACTAGCTGTCTGAACTAATATGGATAGTAATTTAACTCAACACATCCTACGGTATCTACGATATTTTAAGACAATTTAGTAAAATTTATTAGTCGTTCAATAATAGACCACACAAAATTATAAAACATTTTACTTAAGATCGCTAGTATACGACTTTTCTTTAATTAATGAAAATTGATAACAAATATTTCTCGAAAGTCTGTGGTTTAGAACAGTCATTTTATCTTTGAATATATTGGCGAGAGATAAGTTTGTTTCCCACAAGAAAGAAGCTAAGCCGTTCTTTTTGTTATCCAAAACAATGTTATTCCAATCTACATTTTTACAAACAATTACTAAATTCAGATATAAAATTATTTCCAAATGTAAGTCTAAATGATGCGATTTGAAAATTGATTTCGGGTTTAACTAATAAAAGAATTTTGCAATGTCGTAAAAAATCCACACGAAAGTGATGCGAGGGGAATTCTTTGATGAAAGCGACCGTGTCGTTTTTAAAATCGATTCTGATGTAGAGAATTTATTTTTATTGGACTGAAATATATTTTATTAAGCTTGGCATGTGGCCAGATTTACTGTTTAGTGTTTTTTATTGTAAAAACAAAAAATATTTGTCCAGGATTTCGCTTCATGCTTTTTTTTAATATTATTAGAAACTGTATAATATCATAAATATTTACGAAGGCGATATGTAAGTTAAAAAAGTAAATTACGTACATACCAGTATTATTAATATTACTTGTTTAATATTTTTTGCGAATTCCCTATTTACCACCTATCCTTAAGTTTTAATAAAGTATATTATTGATAAAAAGCTGAATTAATTCAGTGAAGTAGTGCTAGTTTTCATGTTTTACATCCGTGAGGGATAAATATGTAGTATATTTATGCAAAATAAGTATTTTTTATCTTACTTTAAAGTCTAATCGAAATATTAATTCAAAAACAACAAACCCTGGAATTCTAAATTAAAATTATTTTTCATATATATTTAAACAACGATCTAAATTCCAAGAGATGTTGCTCAGTAGCTTTATTAACATCAACCACGCCTTTGTCAAAGTATGGAATATTGATTTACTGAAAAAAATGAAAATAAACCTCCCTTATCCCCACTGTCTCCTTTATTTCTAACTTAGTAATAGAAATTTTCATGTCAAACAAAAAACGAGTACTCCGACTTGCTTTGAGTCAAGTTTTGTATTTACTTCAAGCTAATAACCTCTCTCCAATACAAGTAATAACTGTCGTAGAGTAAAGTTGATGGCACTTGCTCAGAAGACGACTTTAGAGATTAGAAAGAAAAAGTATTATGAAATGTGATAGATGATAGAGTAATTGATGCATATATTTCTTAAAAACGTGATAATAATGATTTAATTAAATATCTGAACGTTTAAAAACTAAATGTTTCCATCCATGCGTCTAGTTTCATGTCTTTTAATAACGTTTTTACTTTATTGTGATGTGATTTTATTTTGATTTATGAAATATATACATACACTTGATGTTTTCGCGGACGTACGATGAAGATGTATTTTCTCAGGTTCTAAGTTGCGTGTGAGTTGTATCCCGAGAAGGACCGTCTTCTCGACGTTTCAACAAGATCTTACTCGTCATCTTCTGGAGCGGTTAGTAAGCGACAGAGCAGTTCCAGAAGATGACGAGTAAGATACGTTTTTCATGATCTGTCAACGTCAAAACGTCAGTCAAAGTTAACATTTTTATCGTGGTGAAGTTCACGAATGAGCAACGTTAGGAAATTATTAAAAATTACTTAATTTAATTACGTAATTCTGAGCCGGTGGTCGCAACTTTATGTGCGCTTGCTCCAATTTTCGATCGTAATAATCGACCCACCAGACAGGCCGTGCGCGCTATAGTGAATACATTCGAGTCAAAATAACCATTATTGTATGTTCCTGTGCCAGTGAGATAACGCACCTGTTCAAGTACCGAAAATATCGCAGCGCTTCTGTTCAAAATGAACCAAATCAGTCAGTTCCACACCGTTCACAGGAATTGGGAATCTCTCAAACCACATTGTGGCGGCCTACACCCTTACAAGACCAAATTAACTCAAGAACTGAAGCCCCTTGATCATTTGAAGTGCCGAAATTTCTCCGATTGGACTAAACTTTGAAGAAAATCCTGAATTTCATCGAAAAATCATCTTCAGCGATGAAGCTCATTTTGGGCTTAATGGCATTGTCAATAAGGAAAATATGCATTATTGGGCAGCAACACATGTACTTCAAGAGACACCATTACAACCACATATGAACGAAGTCAAATTCCGTAGTTAATTGTAACATGTGTACTGCACCTGAAATAAAGTTTATCCAAATATCTCAATTATTCGGTGTTTTATTTAAATACAACACTGTTATGCCTTTATGGAAAAACCCGATATACATAACGCGTTTTAAATATATAATTTTAATTCCAAAATAAGTCAATAATCAAGTGTTTAAGTATTTGAAAATAAGGGATTTTCAAGTAAAATTGTTCATTCTAGAAACTGCTTTCATTGGATGGTAGTCGTAAAATGATTAACGTAGATTAATACATAGTGTTCGGTACAACATAATTGTATGCATTGTATTGCTACGTTACAATGCAACACCTCACATCGAAGAACATAATTTTGTGTATAAATCTGGCATGAAATTGATTACCTACCTCCCATGCAGCACCGACCTAGGGTTCGACGATTGTTTTTGAACATTTAGTTTCAGTGAATATTATTATACAAATGTAAATATTATCGAACATGGGATTATTTAGATAACGTTTGTATATCCTTTTAGAAGATTGGAATTACATTCCACTAGAATTTCTGACAAAACTGTTCGATAGTTTACATCAAGTCTACCGGAAAGTTCTGTCCGTTTTTAGAATAAAACAAAATAAATTTTTCATACCTTGCATTAACCTTTATTGAATAGTATAATTTCCATCATTTATAACTTCTTGCTGTAAGCATATGAATAGATCCGTACCATAAAATGTAACACATTCTGACTTTTATATTGTTTCCGCTAGCATATACCTATGTACATATATAGGTACGTATGGCTAATACAAAAGTCTATTAATCTATTCTGAACCGGTTGTTACGGTTTCATTTGATGTAATGGACGTATGTGTGTCAATTGTTTGAAAATGTCTTCATGTATGCTTAGCTTACATGTAGCTTTTTAATTGACCAGTAACCGGGTCATCACACAACAACAGTTCAACATCGCATGTGTATGAACTCTGTATGTGCGGTGCGATTATGATACGCACATGGCATGTATAATTTGGACGTCCGTGTGTGTTATTTTTCGTTGTTGGCTTGAGCTCAATATTTCTGATTTATTGATGTCGATTGTACAGTGTGAATTTCGATAAAGAGGTAGGGTTTATTAACTAACATTTAAAGAAAATTGGGACTAATAATGTTCAAATACGCTAAAATACGAGTTTATCGTTTAATCTTTCAGTTCCTTATCAATATTAACCAAAATCCTAGTACTTACCTTATCGTAGTACCTGGAAATAGAGAAAATTCATTTATCAATAGTTGGTCCTATTTAAAATATGTGAAAATAATACTTTCTTATTTAAATACTTTAAAGTTTCATTCAGCATATGTTTTTTATATATTTATTTATGTTTTAAATTATAAATCACGTTACATATACGATTGATGACTCCTCAACCAAATTTAAAATCCAAATTTCGCGCCTAGATTGACGTATTTTAGATTAGCAATACGAATAAGAAAATGGTGTGGTATGTAATATGCGTCTGTAATTTTTTGAGAGAGAAATAAAAATTTCGAAAAGCATTTTATTATTGATCTTAAAAATCTAGTATTCGATACCTTCATGTAATTCTGCAGATAAAGACTGTTTCAAATGGCGCGGTTTTCTTTAAGAATAAATAAGATATAAATGGCGCACTGAATTTATCTGGGTATGTGTGCAATTAAAAAGTGTGATGTATGACATTTATACAAATGGCTTCGTACACGATACAACAACGCGTTCAAATTGTTGAATTATTTTATGAAAATCAGCGTTCTGTGAAGAGTTTTTAGAAAATTACGTGAATTTTATGGTTTACATAATCGTCCATCTGAAAGCACTATTGGTCGAATTATTAAAAAATTTCAAGAAACCGGTTCCGTGGAAGATCAAAAAAGTCAAAAATACAGTCTTAGTGGTCGTTCATAAAAAAATATTGGTTTGGTTCGTGAAAGTGTTCGTGAAAAATTCTGAAATGTCCATTAGACGACGTTCACAACAACTTGGACTTAGTGGATCAACAACATGGCGTATTTTATACAAGGATTTAGCTCTGAAGGCATATAAGGTTCAAATGACACAAGAACTGAAGCCATTAGATAATTTAAAACGTTGTTCATTTGTCAATTTCATCAATGAACAACAAGCTGATTTTTCTCAAAAAACAATGTTTTCCGATGAGGCACATTTTGAACTTGGTGACTATGTTAATAAATAATGGCCGTACCTGGACTGAGGAAAATCCACGAATTATTCATGAGAAACCAATGCATCCTAAACGAGTTACTGTTTGGCGTGCATTATGGTCAGGTGGTGTAATTGGACCTTACTTCTTTGAAAATGCTGCTGGTGAAGTTGTAACTGTCAATAGCGGTCGATATCGTCGGATGATAACCGAATTTTTGTGGCCTGAATTAATGAATATTGATCTAGAGGCTCTGTGGTTTCAACAGGATAGCGATACACCTTACTTTGCACACGAATCGATTGATTTATTGAGAGAAAAATTTCCTGCACGTGTAATCTCAAGAAACGGTTATGTTAATTGGCCACCAAGATCATGTGATTTGACACCGCTAGACTATTTTCTTTGGGGTTACGTGAAAAGTCAAGTTTATAAAAACAATCCACAATCAATTCCTGCTTCGAAAGATGAAATTATTCGTGTCATTGGTGGATAGAGCCTCAATTATGTCAAATTTTAATTATTAAGACTAAACACTGTAATGCTTACTAGCTTAAAATGCCTAGTTCTTAATAATTTCAAGTAAAATTCGTTACTAAAGTCTGCGTGATGGAATTTTTTTATTATTTTTTCCGTAATCAACGTACAAGAAAACCATAAAAATCACTGATTATATTTTAAACAATTTTTCCATCGCGGGCCTGTGTTATTGTAACAATTTTGTTAAATTACAGGAATTTCTAATATGCATTTATCTTTTCTTACAAAATTTTTCAGTTACATTTCTGTGCTGGACAAGAGATTGTTCTTATCGACGAAATTTACTGGCATCTAGGTTAATTGATCCACATGGTCCACTTAAAATAGAGGCATTGGATATTTATTGTTAATAATTTCTTGCAATTAGTGTATTATTGTAACTTCGCCGTAATAACCTGAAGTAATAGATCATAAAAAGTCTGAGAGAAATCTTATATGAACTGTAACATATGCATGACATGAAGTGAATGTTTGAATATCGTTTTGTTATAAATAGATAAATTACGACGCGGTAGGTTTAAAAAACGTTAAGAATGAATCCTTCGCACGCCATAAATGTATACACTGCCTTTTGTAAGTTTGGGACAATTTTGTTTTCATGAGCAAGTATATTTGGTCAATAAGGTTGATATATAACCCCTTTCCACAATTAACTATTTGTAAATTCTGTATACGCATTTCGACAACCAAGTTGTCATCATCAGCAGATAATTTCAAAGTGTCGCACCTGGTAAAACACGGCGAAAAAATTGTACGAAAAAATAAACTCCGTACGCGATCCGCACCGTTGAAAACCAAGATGTGCACTAAGTATATTTGGATATGGTAGAGAGGAATCCTTTTAGACGAATTTGCAAAACTACCAACAAGGCTCATGCCGTTAGGTAAAATATATAAATTTAAAAATCGGACAAGAAACTATCCAACACAGGAAATATTACAATCAATATATACGAATTCTTCTTTTTGAATCGCTTGTCACAGGTCCACTTTCACAAATAGAACATGAGACGATCTAGTGTTCCTTGTGTCTCTTTGTCTAACAATTAGTAATGTACTTATACTTTATTCTTTTATTCGACAAATGACTGACCAAGAGCTACATTCACATTATGGAATTTCAAATAACGTATCACGTCACTTATTGTTGACAAATTCGGTTTACTAATTTGTGTTAATTATTTTTGTTTCTCTAAGATTGAGGTATTCAAGTACTATATTAAATTCCTTTAGCTGCAAGAAAATTTATCAATAAATATAGTTATTTAAAGGAAGAATCGAAGAAATGTTACTGTTATGAATAAGACCGGTAAATAAAATACATTTCCAAACACACAATATGCATGTGTATGTACAATTACTAACCATAAAAAGGTGGACAACTTTTGCTCTATACTTTTAGGTGGAGCCATAATAATATCAAATTAGAAAAAGAGCTCTTGTATGTTTCATTTAAAAAAAAGCGCACAATGGCGTTGTGGGTGTAATTCAAATAGCGCCTGAGTTTGTTTTCGACCTGATAACAAAAAGCTTTAAACAACTGTATTCTCTCTCTCGCTATTTGAGCAATATTTAAAAAAAAAGTATATATTATATTTACACCACGCCGCAAAATAGAGAATGCGAGGAACGAACTTTTACAATAAATTTTGCGTTCTGTTTTCTATAGAATATTAATTTTTTGTAATTCTGTACCGATAAGAACCAAGATGTACACTCTCAGTGTACATCTTGGTCCTTAGCGGTGCAGAACGCGTACGGAGTTTGTTTTCATACAGGTGATTTTCGCCGTGTTTCACCAGGTGCGACACTTTGCAATTGTCTGCTGATGATGACGACTTAGTTGTCGAAATGCGTATACAGAATTACGAAAGTTAATGTGGAAAGTGGTTATATATCAACCTTAGTGATTAAGTTAATCAACCACAGGCTCCATCAAATTCAACTTTGACGAAGATGATGATGAACTTATTAAATTTATATTATACCACTTTAAAATCCAAACTGACTAGAATGTAAAATATTTTGTATTTCAAAGTCATTGCCTAGTCTAAATCTAAAAGCCAGTTCTCACGTAGTAATTTGGATAGTCTCGACACAATCGATATTAGACAATAATTACCAAACAAATTACTACGCCATTTTGAGAGAACGGGAGTTATTCTAGTAATTTTAAGACAACTATACTTTACTTTAGATTTTCTAATCTTATATATTAAGAATTGCTTGTTTTCTGTAATTGTTAAATAACCAAAACCACAGCTTCCTCGACCAAGAAACAAAAATTTTCACAAATATTTGGGACAGCTTCCATAATATACTATAGTCATGTAGTTGGTAAATAAAAGGCGTAAAAGATTTAAAATAAAAAAGAAAATCTTTTTAAATAAACGAAGTAATTGTCAACAAAATACACTAAAGTACATGTTTGTAATTGAAGCATGAAAACAACCAATTATATTGACAATTTTTAGAGCGTGATTTTAAATGTCGTCAATCTAATTGAAAAAAAGTATAGTTGCTAATTTATAAATACCAAAAGTTTATCTCTAAATTTCCATAGCTTTTAGCTTTATAGTCTTAAAATAGTAATTACTCGAAAGGCAAAAAAACCCTTGCTACATTAATGTGTGCTTTGAATACGTATTTCGACAACTAAGTTGTCATCATCGGCAGAAAATTAAACACAGTGAGGTCTTCGAGTAAAGTGTTTTGTGGTTTATTCTGCGTAGCTTTACTGCGCCATTACCAATACACAATACTATGTTTACTTTTATGTTTACTTTATCACATTATCTAGAAACGTTCAGAACTGGAGAGACCAGATACAAGTTTTACCGTTCGTCAAAAATCGTTAGATCTTGGATAGGATGTGTTTCAACACCTACCATATTTGCCAGACTTTGCATTTAAACTTTAACTTGTTTTGTTCTCTACAAAAATTCTTGCGTGGTGTAAACCGTAATTTATGCAATTTTGCTATCGTTGACTGTGAGCTTGTATATTAACTTGAAGAAAAAAAATATTTCTTTTTCGCCAAATATGGTCATTTTTCTATGAGCTAACAGCTAACATTCGCTTTTCCTTTTCAAAAAAATTCTATATGTAACTCAAAATACGTATAGTGGCCATAAATTCATGAGTTGACGGTTACGATTTTAGTCAGGTTTAGCTACGTCCCAGTCTCTGTACAGATTGCTTTTCGAATTCTGATATGTAAATCAAGAATTCATGTTTCATCGGTAATTTTTAATTGACTGAAAGAAAATGCGTTTAATCTCAACCAATTATATTGCCAATTTTTAGAGCGTAATTTTAAATGTCGTCAGTCTAATTGAAAAAAAAGTATAGTCGCTAATTTATAAATACCAAAAGTTTGTCTCTAGTTTTCCAAAACTTTTAACTTTATAGTTAGTAATTACTCGAAAGGCAAAAAAGCCCTTACTACATTAATGTCTGGTTTGAATACGTATTTCGACAACTAAGTTGTCATCATCTGCACAAAATTAAACACAGTGAGGTCTTCGAGTAGAGTGTTGTGTGGTTTATTCTGCGCAGCTTTACTGCGAACCAATACACAATACTATGTTTACTTTTATGCTGATGATGACAACTTAGTTGTCAAAATCGTATCTCCAGGATACAAATACTAATGTGATCAGGTTTTTAACCTTTTTTTGTTTATTCAGTAAGCAACAGCTTCCAAAGGAATTTATAATAATAACCCTATTTTCTATTTTTGTAAAAATCAAATATTTCTTAATTTTCATTATTTATTAAAATTATATTCACTCAAGTAATTACTTTGCAGTATTTTTGTACGTAAAATTTAATTTTATAAAATTTAATTTCGAAATTGTTTAACATTTATAAACTGTTATGTCTAAATTTTGACCGTAAGATTACAATTAAATGTATGATATTAGTAAAACAATTGTTAAGGGGGCACTCAACATTTTCATTTGCTCTACATTCATATCTATTTGTTCATTTAGTACTTGTGCATAAGTTCCCACTTTTTTGTAATTACTTTATAAATGGAATATCTGTTTTGTATTATTATTATCAAACGAAATATCGATCTGGTGAAAAACTAGTTCACAGAATATTTTTTTTTATTTTCTTTATTATTATCCAGAACAGAGAGCTTATTGTTTCCTTCTTCAATGTCTTTCTGAAATTTAACGTACAACTTGAATAGACTTCTTTCATATACATATTTCTTATCATAAAAATTACTATTCATCGTTTCCAAGAATTTCTATATCTAACTCGGTCAAAATTATGTATACCGACTCTAGTGTTTTTCCTAAGAACATGATCGACACGTGTACTCTTGTGCGAATGAAACCAATTGGAGAGAGTCTGGCAAGAGGCCACCGGCAAACACGACCGCGACCAACCTTCATTGAGCGTGTTAGGAGACGAAGAGATCAATGAACCAGAACTGGTATCCTATCAGGCCTCACTCAGCTGACCGTTCCCTACCATATTTGGATGTACGGCACCGATTTTCATGTTGACATAGTTGAAGATTCGTACCGTGGCCGTATTCGTATCTAGAAAAGCTAGCCACTTTATCTTGAAGACACCATATCAAAATACCAAGATAATTCGTTGTTTATTTACAAAACAATATAACATAACAGCTGTGATATAACTGCTACCCACGAAGCTACGGTAATGCACACCTAAATACAAATAAAGTAATTTATCTTCTATACACATACACGTAGCGCATATAAATATTACATTGTTCTTGAAACATATGAAACATAACTGTTCTAACAATAACTCGTTTATTCTTTGCTATCGGAAATCGCTGGAGCACCATTTTCATTAGTAATGTTTGTGTTATTACACTCCCTGTTTATATTTTTAATTATGCTGCCGATTTTCGAAGATTGGATCATATGGTCGTTAGTCACCTATGTTTTTAATGTTTTACTTTGTGGTTGAGCTGTTTGCTCATTAAAGAATTTATTTTGATTATTTCTACATATAACATCATAAAAATAGTTTTCGTCGCAAAATCAATTTGCAATTAGTTTTGGACTTTCATTGACTTTTTTATAACACATGCCTAATCAGTTGTGTATTACGACTGCACAAACGTACTGATTTTTATGGCTGTATTATTTTTTATCTAAATATAAACAAGCCGTTTATTGCAAACAATATTTGTTACAGTTTTAATGCACAGCAATATTACTTTTCTTTTTTTTATTTAAAAAAATATTTATACTTCCAAGTAACTGTAATAAATTTCACACTAATTTATTATACATTGTTTTAAAAATAGGGAGACAAATTTCTGAACAAAACCACAATAACCATTAATTTTTATTGGTTGAAAATAAAACAAAAGTATATAGTATAAATTGCATATTTCTATCAAATATTTAGCAGTTAAGACGACTTCTACATGATACTATGTGTAACGTGAGTGCAAAATATAATCTTAAAGTTTAAAGTTTAAAGCCCAAAGGTAGACAAAATATGTGATCATGGAAACATACGTGGGATGTCTTTAAGTTTTGCATAGTGGAACACAGAGGGCGCCACTAATCAAATGTCAGTACTAAAAATTAACCACCATCTTTGGTTAACCTAAATCCAAAGTTCCAGTCCGATATGTGTAATGTCGTAGCTACAACGAACTATCAAATAAGGGAATTAAACCGAAAACATTTTTGTGGAATAATTTTTTATAATTTTCAAAAACAATTATCTCAACAAGAATGCCCTGCCGAGTTGGTTTCTGTTTTCGACAATAAAGGACCACATCAGTCAATAATTTCTCGTTGGTATGGAGAATTCAAATGTGAACGGTTTAGTCTCAGCAACGAACCAAGAGCAGGTTCGTCAAAAAGGCAGTTACTGAGGAAAAGGTCGATACTGTGCCCAAGTTCATCAACGAAGGTCGGCATGTAACATATCGCTGGATTGAAGCTTTATTGGGTATTTTAAAGACCTTTACGATCATTCAATATAATGTGATATTTTTCTATTTTTGGTATCGTGACCACTTTTGTCTTCGATGGTTTTCATATCAAAATTATTTACGCAATGCTTAAACTCATTGATCCAAACTGTTTCATAGAATGATACGAAGCCACTCAAACCATACTCGATACTAGTGAAAATAGAGATAATGAATTTCACTACGAGTTTGAAATTCATCCATTTTTCGCAAAATACAGAACACAGCGACTTGAAAATTTAATGATGCCCCAGAAATGATTATATTTCGAAATAATACTCCAAACTCACTACAATACCATCCAATTTTAATAAGATAATTTAACAATGAGGTCAGCAAAAGGTACAAATAGTAAATAACTAGGCTTTATTTTCTCTGTACTGTAATTTATGAGAATATTTTACAAATTTTTCGGAAGCTCTTTTTGATGAAATGATTGTCTTCTCAGAAAGGCTTTTCTGTTTTTTTATTATAAATATTAATTCTTTTTATTACATTACCTTTCAGTACTTTAAAGCTTTTTCTAAATATTTATATTTTTCTCTTCTTTTAAATCACAGATAAGGATTTATTTACTTACTGATCTTGAACACTTTCTAGAAAGTTGTTACACAATTTACATATTCGATCTTGATAGTATGTTTGTGTACATAACACGAATTCTAATAATATGTTGATTTATCTTTCATATTTTCTTGTTAAAACAAATAGAGATTTATTAATTCGAGATGACGTTCGATGTGGTCTCTTTAAACAGAAATCTTATATTACCTATTTATTTATATGCACTCCATTGTCTAGTAATAACATATACATACATAGTCGTGCACCAGGTTACAATACAGAAGTACCGTTAATGAAATGCAATTATTACACATCGAAGGTCTCAGCGGACGACTGTGCAAGCCGACAGAACATGTTCATAGGCGAAACAATGATTGAATTTGTGACTTAAGTTACCGCTTTGTGGAAATTGTTACATGCACACTTAAAGAATGGCATGCAGTTGCAAAACGTAGCACTTATTTTATACTGAAACGTTATTACAGTTTTATCGTTTGCCATAAATTATCTTCTAATGTAGCAGCCA
The DNA here is from genome assembly GCA_031893035.1 of Dermolepida albohirtum. NCBI lineage: Eukaryota > Metazoa > Arthropoda > Insecta > Coleoptera > Scarabaeidae > Dermolepida > Dermolepida albohirtum. The sequence goes on along the minus strand of JAVIWB010001518.1, from coordinate 118,388 downwards.
TTTTTGTTCTTAGTAATGGCATTACCTAATTCTACTTAAATTGTATATAATTATTATTTTATTCACCTACAACGGAAACTATTTTAAAGAAACTTTTTATGTTTAAAAACTAACTCAGTAATCTTACTTACTTACATAGGACGACCATTTCCCTAAATGTCGATGGCGATGAAAATGGCGAGCAAATTTCCAAAATCGTTTTCACCTACAATAATAAGACACCTATAAATTTTATTTTGTACTTAAATAAGTTCTGATGGTTACTTAAAATTTTTCCAAATAATTTTGTTAGCTCTGGAGAAATGCAACAGCAAAAATAAGTATTTGAACAATGTAGTTATGTAATCTACAATTTAGAAAGGATCAAAGAATGACTAAAATAATAAACGAGATGCAATACAAACTCTGTTCAAAGTAAAAATTGCTATGACCAAGTAACTTCCCTGACCTGATCCCTATTTAAAAATTCGAAACAAAAAAATAATAGTAAAAAAAGTAAAGTCGAATACCAAAGAATCCAAGGGCAATATAGTCTTTGTATCGCCTTCAACAAAACTTTTATATCTGTTCGCACAACCCTGTGTTCTTTATAAAAGTCAGTTATCCTGCTCAGGTTAAACTTAAAGCTCCTTTCTTACTGAACTGCTTCTGTTTAAATCCCTTGAGCTCCTTAAATGTGCAAATTACACGTAGGCTAGTTTTCTCCTGTAATTCACATCATCTGTATGAAGACTCACTAATGGTACCCGTATTATTAAACCAATGATGATCTTTATTGCTTTCTTGGTAATTCTAATTAGGTTAACTGAGAATTTAGCGTCCAGCTCTCCTAATAGTGCCTAATAATATGTTATTGGGTCAGTTGGCTTCCATTTCTTTCATGCTCCCTTTCCAGTCGCAACCAAAACTTTTTCTGGAGAATTTTGTATATAGACTCTGAATTTATAAAGTTTCTTATTAAATGCTAAATCTACTACCTCTATCTTAGCACCCAAATCAATAACACAGTATTGTCCTGTGTTAGTCTATTGAAGTCTTCTTTAGAGTAATTGACCATTGCTGCTTTCAGCTTCTTTTTCTGATTTTTCCAACACAACTGCAAACAGCTCAGCTAGGAAAATCACCGTGCGTCTTCCCAGGTTCGATGACACCTTTGTTTTGATACATAGCCAAGAGGAAATAAGTGTGATCTTGATTATATCTCACTCTTGACATAGTCAAGAGGATACCTACTTTAATTTAAATCGAAGGCTAAATGATTTTATTTTATCTATATTATGGAAATAAATAATTCTCTAAATAGTGTTTAAATATATTTTTATTATTTTATGTAATAACGTTAATTCGATCACAGAATACTGCATGGTAAGGATACTTATATTGCAAAGACTGATCCTAATTAAGCACGCACCATTCCTCTCTCCGTTAGTACCGGAGCTATTAATTAGGTTAAATTAGCAAATTAGTAATGTTTTTGACGGTGATTAATAGGCTGTTAACAATAAAACACAGGAGTGAAGTACATATGTATTTCTTAATAAATCGAAATTTGATGTTTTCTAAATGGAACACCTGTGTATTTTGGAAAAGATAATTTAATTTTGAATAGAAGCGTTAGTACACTATTACTTTCAAATGAATAATAAATAGGTTATTGTACTTCTTCTTAGTAAACGCATTTTCATCATTGCATCACGCTCGTTGTCAGTAAAGGTCAGTTGCACGTCAAGTTAAAATTTTGCGCATTTGTGGTTGTCATAATTAGCTTATTCTGTTAGTTATTTCGTTTATTGTTATGTTTTTTTCGTTATGAGTTATTAGGTAATTATTTACCATGGTATTTCCTCATTAGCCAGTGAATATTATGCTCTACGTTTTCCTAAATTGCATCTACCGGATCTGCACTGCTACAAAAAATTATACACAAAATTTCAACAGCACGATTGTTTATTTAATAAGAAAATGACCAAGAAAAATATTATTATGGGTGAGTGATACAGAGATAATAGCCCTAACTTACTTTCAAACTCGTAGATAGATATTTAAGACGATACTACGGAAATTGGTTTGAGGCATGGAATAATTTAAAGAATTAAGAAGAGCTTTATTATATTCTATTTAACTATTATATTTTACAAACACTGTTTCCCGAAGAAAGATTTTCATGAGTGGTTTATTAATTTTTGCGAAAATCACTGGCGTAGATCCCGATATATTTTATGGAGTAACGAGTCAAATTTTACAAATTCGTTCATGTCTATTAAAAACAGTAATTATTATTAGTCGCAACAGAAGCTGCTAATAGTATATCGTCATGCTTCACAGGTATAATCAAGTTTTAATGTTGGGTGCGGATTAATTGGTTCTTCAGTCGTCGATCCGATTTTTTGGAATGCTACTTTAAGGGGAGACAGATACTGAGAGTTTCTTAAAGAAATATTCTATTTTATTGATATCCATATACACCAAAATTTATATTTTCAGCAGGAAGGTGCGACAGCGCTAATTGCAGTTTAGAACAAAATTGTTTTGACTTTACATTTACTAACAAATGGATTTGTGTAAATGGCCCAGTTCAATGGTCAGTACCTTCTCCTACTCTGACGCTACTAAACTTTTTTCTCTGAGGCTACATAAAATGCTCGTCTTGACCCCTCGTACAGCCTCGTTTCAACTCTACTACACAATATTTTACTGTTGTAAACGAAGGAGTAGACTCACCCAGAGTAGAATCCAGTTCAGCTTTTATATCAGTTGGGCTGAGGCCTTTCAAATAAAAGTATTGTATCACGCAATGATGACCAATTTTCTCCATTTTTACAAATTCACTGAAATCGTTCACTCTTGATGGCTGCCAAACAAATACTAAACAACGTGGCGTCTTCAATCTTAAAACACATGCTTTATAGATTGTGTGCTTTCTAATAGAGTGATATTTTTCAAATAACTACCCCATCTCTAGGTCAGGCCGAGTACTTATGGGACCACCCTCTTATTGCCAAATAAAGTTAGACAAGTTGTCGAAAGATTGGATAAGAGAGCTATTTTAAAAATCACACAGAATGTACTTACATAAGTCAACATGAATATACATTGAGGAGCAGGGAAATATTTTTGAAATTTCCTGTAAATTTATTCTTACTCTTTTTATCAGTGGTAGTCTGAACGCTTTGCGAGACTCCGGGCGGCAGATCTTTACGAGGCCCTTAAATGAAAAATACTTCTGTATATCATAATAGTACTTACGCTTCTGTTATCCAAACCTTTTTTCGAGTTGCTGCGTGAGGCACTGGGCGGTTGCACCCCCTGCCATTGCTTTCTATTTTATTCACACCTCTAATGTAACAATTCAACTATAAGATTGTATTTATGCTTATTTATTGTAGGACAATAATATATTAACACTTTCATGTCCAAAATTACATTATCTTTAAACATTTTCGAGAATATAAAATAGTGTTTAAAAACACCAATTTTCGAATTATTTAGGAAATGCGTTATTCAATTGTTTTATTGTTAATTGTAAAGTTAATCAGCGCTAAAGACACTATTGGTTCGATTTAACCTAATTCGTAGCTCCGATAATAACGGATGTTGCGATGGTGCTTACCACCTACTTTGAATCATCCTGTATAATGTTTTCCCAATGTATTTCGTCTTAGTAAGTGCATCTGCATGATCAAAAACCTTCATATGCCGACGGGAAATAATTAGAAATATATAATTAGGGAAGTATTTAATAATGTTTTTTTATAGATTTCTTTCACATTGTATAAATTTATTGTTGATCCTATTATCAATTACCTACAGACTTCTGATTTTTTATATCGATACTGTTACTATCGGTTTGTGTTCTTAGAACAATGACTCGTTATTGTGAAACATATCGAATGCATTTTTTGTAACTTATTTGTATTCTGCTCAACAAAATTAATTTGTAATTCTAATGTATTATTTGTGTCTTTACTAGAGGATGTTCATTAATATTCAAAAATAAGTTATAATCTATTCTTATACACATGTATGTATGTATATACATACATGTTAGAAAGCTATATATCCTGTCCATATTTACATATGTACATACATATGTATTCTCCTTATACCTAGTCCTGCCATAAGTATTGTATATATATATAGTGTAAACGCACCTTTTTGCAGATGATAACTTGAAAGCACAAAAATTTTATGTTGGCAGTTCTGACATTTGATATATGCTTTACAAAAGTGCCGAACAATTTCACTATAGCGTGAGTCGTCATTATGGAATTGTCGGATAAAGGGAGCCGTATTGCTGTTATTGCACTTCATAAGTGTGGAATAGAAAGAGCCCGTATTTTTGATTTATTGAAACCGTTAAATATTACGCGTGTATTTGTGTATCGTACTGTTAAGTTATTCATTGATACTGGAAATGTAATCGACCGTAAAAGATCTGGCAGGCCTCGCATAGTTCGTACACCACAGGCCATCAATGCTGTGAGGTCCCGCATCAATCGACATCCTGTCCGCAAACAGAAAATCATGGCTCGTGAAATGGGTATTGCTCCGAGAACCATGAGCCGTATCATTAAACAAGACTTAGGACTTAGAGCTTTCAAACGACAAACAGGACAGCGCCTTAACGTTGAATTAAAAAAGAATAGGAAGAAAAAATGCAGACACCTGATATCGTTGTACGGCAAAGAGCGTTACAAAAAAATTTTGTTTTTTACCGTGGAAGAAACTTTTAACAAGCAGAATGATAGGGTGTATGCACGGTCCTCCAAGGAAGCCAGTGAAGTGGTGCCAAGGATTCAGCGAGGTCATTTTCCTGCTTCAGTGATGGTCAAAAACGACCAAAAACTATCAACGAGACATTTTAAGAGAGACAGTGGAGCCCCTGAACTACACCATGTTTCAAAACCAACCATGGATATTCCAACAAGACTCTGCGCCAGCTCACAAGGCCAAAACAACTCAGCAATGGCTTGAAAATCATTTACCTGAGTTTATTAGTACTGACTATTGGCCGTCAGCAAGCCCAGACCTAAATCCGCTCGACTACAAACTGTGGTCAATATTAGAAGGCATGGTCTGTAGAAGACCCCATCGCAACCTGGAATCATTGAAGCAAGCGTTAACAGAAGCAGTCGACAATTTTCCCATGGATATCGTCCGTACAGCGATTGATGAGTGGCCCTGCAGACTTCAGCGTTGTATTAAGGCAAATGGCGGCCATTTCGAGTAATTTGCATTGTATTTTGTAGCTTACTATTGCCAAAATAAACTATCAAAAAATAATTTGAATCCAACTTGCAGTTTACTTTTTGTACTTAAAAACCTTTATATCAGTATTTATGGCGGGACTAGGTATATGAGTGAGAGAGAGTACCATTGCCATATATCGGATTTAAAGTCGTCTGTCTCTTCAAAAGTCCGAGTTTTCTTAATATTATTATATTTCTGAGACACAGGCTTAATGATGGATACAGGATGAGGGTACAATCATTTACAGTGGATTATTGCAAAAAAAAAAAACATGTACACTACCGTCCATATTAGTTAGGGCACTCAAATTTAAAAAAAGAGAAAACAGTTAAACTAATTTTTGTCAAAACTTAACATTTTTATTGCACAATAACTTAAATAATATAATACCATTTTAAAAACTGAATTTTTTTTTAAATTAATTAAAACAAAAATAACATATTTCAACTTTATAAATACTTATTTATTCCCTAGCCTCGTCTACCATCGCTGTAAAGATAATGGTTCTCATTCCTTATTATTTTTCTCTCCGCATTTTTATGTGAGTCTAATATTCTTCGTTTCAGCATATCACGAGCTTATCATACTCGTATAGTATAAAACAACAATTTTATTTACGACTGATGACTATTTGGTTCTCAAAATGGGAATCCAGAATTAAAATCAACTTTGTCATCTCGAAGAACTTTTACATACACAGTCTTATATTTAATTAGATAATAATTTTTCGATTATTTCGTAAAATAAAGCAATGAAAAAGAGTGAATTATATATTGAATGGCTTTTCGAATGCCTTTATTTACTGCTTCATACTGAGATAAAATTGTTTAATCTACGACTTTTTATAGCTCCTACTTAAGTTAACAAAAACATTGGATATAAATTTGGTATGACTCAGTAGCCTATTATCTTAATATCGATTGAATCATCATTATAAGTCAACACCCAACAAGACAAAAATTTAATAACAGGTGGTTCTATTATTCGTTTATAATTTTTGCAACATTAATAAACTACTAACTCAATAAATACTAAACACATTTATTACTAGAGAAGATGAGATGCTCGTCATAGGCGTGCACTTTATACATTTAAAAAACGTGGTGGAACACTTGCCGTTTTAAACGTCGTCCGTGAAGTCACAAAGTGTATAACATCGGTTAAATATTTACAACATTGGATGTGTTTTCACAATTATTTCAGCAAGAAATGTGTTTATATCCGGAAAACGAACGTTCTACATCTGATGACGTTATATTTGCATAATTAATATAATCTTTAAAACAATTTGGTTTAATGTGGCAAAATCTGAATCCTTGTCTAAATGCCTTTCAAACTTCCGTATAACACAAAAATTTTTTGCATCTTCTATTGCGCATGGATGTGTGCGAACGTCTTTCATTATTTTAACATATTCCACTAATGGCAACGAAGGACTTTACAATTTTTTGCCTCCAATAGTCGGAAGTAATTGTTCTGAATAGTTTTTAAATCTATTTTAACCTAAACTATCTTGCAGTTTTGACTGTGACTGGCTTTGCTTGATAGCTATAGCTTCTTTGGGATCGAATTTTAAAACCACGTTCTTTATGCTATCTCCTTCTGAGCTTCCGGGCTGGAACCGTTTAGTACCCATTTGTATGGGGCATCTTCAGGGCTGAACTACTGCAGTTTCAGTGCAGTAGTTCAGCCCTGAAGATGTCCCATACAAATGGGTACGAAACGTCCGCAGATATATAAGTGACGCGGTTCCAGCTCGGAAGCTCAGAAGCAGATAGCATGGACCACGACCACGAAAGTCTACGCACCAGATTACACGTTCTTTATATTCACACAATATTTATAATATATATATATATATATATATATATATATATATATATAATGTAATAAAACGTTGCCTGTAATAATGTTCCCTAACATTTTTAACAACTACTATTTTTGTATAGGCTGTAAACTATTCGACTACTATCCTGCGGTGAACGCTTAAAGCGTTCACCGCAGAATAGTAGTCGATTAGTTTTTGCCACAAGATTGAAAGCTGAATTTTATACATAATGTGTAACAAGTTAATACAATGTTTTTTAAGAGATTAGACTGCAGAAAGCATGTTTGAGACATCATCACTCATAAACATTAACAGTTGATTTACTGCAAGTTAATTTTCAATTAGAATTAAATCCTATGTTCAATATATTCACGGACGGTTTGTAGAAAATTTTTTAACGCTGCTCGACTAGGTATTAAATATTTCGCGTATTTATTCCTGAATAAACTAAGTGATTCATTGAATAATACAGTAAACGGTAGATTTCACAAAATCATTGTTGCACATAAGTGAAATAAAGATTCCTCGTTCGATTTTACGACAGTACTTTCTACGTGCTTTGTACTCTTCACTTGTCATTCGCAATGGTTTTTCGTCTAGCACATTAGCAATATATTGCAAACTGTACATTTGATTTTTGCGCTATCGTAAATTAATTCCGGATATCCACTTATTAATTTATTTGCTTGGTCGGTCAATTGTTATTTTCTCAATATACCTAACTGTGATATTATTATTATTATTATTATATACGATGGGCTACCCAAAAATAACCGAACTTTTTCAAAAAAATAAATGAGCATGATCTTGATATTTGACTTCACTTGACGGACGTTTTTTGGGGAAGGTGACGATGACGTCTTCCACTGGCTTGACTCTTGTTTCGTATTAGTGTCGCAACCGTAGCACCAATAACGACCTTGGATAAAAAATCAGGAACAATTTGGAGATGATCTTTCAAGCACGGCATGTTTCCACTCGACGCTGTTTTTGATGATCAGCCAAAACAGTGCATGAACTTCACGGCGGCTCTTGTCATCCCCAATTCTCCTGACAAAATTCCAAGTTATTCCAAATAACAACGCAATTGTTTCAATGGTTCGTCATCGATTTTGAAGCGCAATTGCATGAACTTTCTCGAAATTTCCATCCATTCTGGAAGTTAATGGACGTCCAGAACAAAGTTTGTCATCAATTGATATTTCACTTTTTCTTAAACGAGAAAACCATTCATACACTTGAGTTTTTCCCATAGCGTCATCCTTGTAAGCTGTTTGCAACAGCAAAACTGTTTATGCAACATTTTTTCGAACAGGAAGCAAAATTTCACAGCCGCACGCTGTTCACTTAAGTCTGACATTACAAAAAACGACGAACAAACGAAAATGCTATTGCACTTGTAGTACAAGTATTTGGAATGTAGTGTAACTTACTCACTTTTATTAATAAACCAGTATTATTTAAACATTACAAAACACTTATTAATTTTCAATACACATCAACATATATAATAAATACATAGTGTTATTTGAGATCTCACCATCACACCTAATGATATGCTTAGCATTGCATAAGTGTGCATTAGTCAGATAACTGGCTTTCACTGTTCTTTTGTTCTACTCAATAAACTGCACCTATTTCTCTTCATTAATCATTTAATAATACCTAAATGACAGTCAACGAATTTTATATGTACGTCTAGTATTGTTATGAAAAATTTTTGTTTCGTAAGATTCTTTTGCAAAATGTTAAAAAGGGTGAGTTAGGTTTCTTTTAGATCAACCAGGCCTAGCATCCATTAACACAATAATCGATAAATGGAACAAGAAATTACTCTTACAAACTATTCTTGATTAAATTAACCAAAATTATAATAATCTCAGAAATGTTTAATACTTTAGTAACAGGTACTACTAAATAAAACTATATACAGTAGGTTATGCGTTTTCAAAACGCTTGAAAATTCTTAATGAATAGTAGAGTAGTTATGTTTATACATATTTTTCCGTTGGGATAAAAGACTTGTTAATCTTTAAACAAATTTCAAATATACAAAGGGTACTAGGAAAGTTTTGCAATATGACGCAACAATGAATCGTAGGAAGCTGCTTGTTGCTGTATGTTGAGACATGTTCATACGTTTGTAGTAGCCGCCGCGCCATGTCAATGGGCTCAGTTATTCATTAGCAGTGAGGTGTAAAGTGCTTGCGATGGCATCGTGGTCGCGAAATGAGATAAGGGCAGTTGTGCGTTATAATTTCGTGCGTGGTTTAAACATAGACTAGGTGATGTTTGTTCACATCGCACAACGATATTCAGGTTGTATAGAGAATTCCAAAGGGGAAATTTAACTGTGGAGGATGCTGAGAGGCCGGGAAGGCCACGAACGTCAGTTACGGAGGAAAACGTTGCTACTGTGAGGAAAATGCTTGGCGAGAACAGGCGAGTGACCTACTAACAGATAGAGAGTATTTCAGGCCTAAACGTACCAGCAATTCGTTCGATTCTGCATGATCGTTTGCACGTGAAGAAATTATCTTCTCTCTGGGTGCCGCATCGACTGACTGAAGAGCAAATGACACAACTTATGACTTGGTGCCGGAAGATGCTAAAAAATTTAATAAGGGTATGTGAACATCGTGACATGTGACGAGGCTTGGCTGTACTATTACGATGTGCCGACCAAAGCTCAAAACAAAGTTTGGGTCTTTGATGATGAGGACACACCCGTAGTTGTCAGAAAATCCCGATTTGTAAAGAAGAAGATGATAGCTGTATTTTTCAAAAAGAGTGGAATTGTGGAACGCATCGTTTTGGACACACAGAAGACAGTCACAGCTAGGTGGTATACTGAACAGTGCCTGCCCAAAGTCATTGGATTTATAAAGAACCTGCGGCCAAAGTCAAGAATGGACACCTGGTTCCTCCATCACGATAATGCTCCAGCTCACCGCGCTAAAGCCTGCACCGAATATTTCACCACGACAGGGCTGAAACTTTTCGAGCGCCCTCCCTACAGTCCAGATCTTGCTCCCTGCGACTTTGCATTGTTCCCGCATGTGGAAATGACGCTAAAAGGGAGGCGAATTTTCAGTGACGAGGACCTTCTGCGGGCATGGGACAACGAGTGTGCTTTACTAACTAGTGAAACTTGGCAGAACTAGTTTAAAGATGGGTTTTGGAGGATGGAGAGGTGTATTGGGTGTAGAGGAAATTACTTTGAAAAAATTAAATAAACAGTGCTTGCTGTATTGCAAAACTTTCCTAGTACCCTTTGTATGATACCCAATAAATTGCATGTTTTCTCTATTTACAGAAATAACATAGAATAGATTAATAATACTTTAAAGAATTTAGACAAGACCTAACTTAGTGTAAGTTCGAAAACTTCAGTTTTTGAAAAACATTAAATCAAAATTTTTGGATTGTAATTTTTACTATTAAAAAGTTCCCCTTTTGAATAGTAAAAAAACTAAAAAATAACTAAATACACATGTAATAGTTTATTAACCCACTATGGGTATGGACATGTTTTGTTTCACTTGTTTTATAATATATATATATATATATATATATATATATATATATATATATATATATACATACAGACTTGTTCATTCTAGAATTAGATATGCGCTGTCCACAAGTGGAAAGAGTGCAGTTAGGTTAAAGCGCGCGAGAAAGGAGGATAGAATGTCTCTCACTGGCAGTTTCGTTTTCTCCCACTTTTGTATTGCAAACAACTTCCCCTACTTTCTCGCGTGTTACGCGTGAGAATGTCTGAAATCAGTCTTCACCAGCGACATGATGTGTGTAGGTCGGGGCTGTAAATCATTATGCATTGACAATACGTACCTACATTTTTGAATTGTATAAATTATTTGATGCATTTTATTTGAATCTTTTAATATATATATATATATATATATATATATATGGCACATTTTATATGCAACAAATTTGGATATCGTCACAAATTGTTGTGAGTTGTAAATAATAACAATATTGATATTGCCACTTCCCAATCTAAATTAAAGCCAGAACACAATACTCCGCAATGTATTATTTAATTACAATTGCAAATATATTACTGATACAAAATATCTGAAATATTCATAAATTGAAAACACCCACTGCCTCAGACTTTCCAAAAATTCATTTAGTTGCGTACTCGAACTTCTTAGAAATGTTACAATACAGCGATTTCGTCATCACTATAAATAACACTAGTTATTGCATAATGTCTTTAAGTAAACAAGAGCCAAAAAAATAATAAAATATCTTAATCATGTACACTATTAGAGATTGCAGAAAAAAAAATCCATTCAACTGTCATGACTCCCTTCGGTCTCCTGTCCAGCGCCTTTCATAGATTTTAATTGATCCAATTGACTTCGTTAAGGCTGTTAGGCATCGGCGATGACTGTTATAGTAGTAAGTATTTAAATTTAAGCTGCTTGAAGCCGGATCTGCGAAATTTCTCGACTGAAACAAGAAAAATATCTTTATTAGGATTTCCTTTAAATCACCGTTACTGCGGATTATTATGAAAACATTGCTTTTCTGTACTTTCTATTAGATAACATTGCATGTATTGGTTATTAACTTTGATTCATTGTATCTATTATGTCATTTATTTTGATTGTAGTATTACAGCTATTGGATTAATTAAACCTTTTCCCCGTTAATGATCCAATATGGAAAGTTACGCACTAGAATGTCAATTAATGATAGGCTTTCTTGTATATCAATTAAATAAAATACAGATAACGCGTTACTTGCGAATACTACTCGAAACAAATCCTTTGATTGCGTGCGCTGGCAAATTTATCTAGCCTTCATCACTTCCTTCGGCTTCAATTTCTTGCTTTCCAAGGACTGTTAAAGGAGTCCAAAAAGATGATAGTCACAAAGCGAAGTTTAGACAGCATGGTTGGTGAGGTAACACTTCTCATTCTTCAAGCCATACTTGTGTCGAGAGGATAACATATGAACAAGCACTACCCGTGGGAAAATGATGCTTGGACTCAATATTTTTCATTGTTTTGCTCTTAGAGTTTCTATTTTTAGAAAGAAATTGATTGTAATATTCTGCATTAACAATCTTCCAGTCAATTGGACTTATCCTAGAATTCTGTAGCCAACCCATTGCCTGCTAACGGAATGGTTTCGAATTTTTTTGATGGTGAAGAATACGTATGATGCCATCCCATGCGCCTGTTTATTAATCTGGAATGTAATCATTCATCATCCAAGTTTCATCCACGGTAATTAAAAGGGTTAAAAAACCAACACCCTCATTTGGAAACATTGAAAAAGTTCTTGCTAAATTTTAAATTATTGCTGCTTTAGTTCGTCAAACAAACGTTTCGACACCAACTGCGTAATAACTTAAAAGTCAGCTTTTCGTGAACAATAACTTTAAATTTGAGAGCACTACTTTCAACAGACTTAGCCAATTCGCGAATTTTTAGCCGCCTATTTTTTCAGATAAACTCGTCAACTCGTAAAATGTCAAATCATTCACTGCAGTAACGGATCTTACAGCACGAAGCAGATTTGACACTTTTGCGATCCACAATGAACGAGTTACATCGGTGCTTCCTGAGGACATTTTTAGATAAATTGTGTTTGCAGCCGACGATCAATATCGGCAGGTTGTTCACCTTCAGCTTATATATTTAATAATAATTCATTGTGGTGCAACAGTAATAGATACATCATCCAATGATATGTTAGATACATGTATCACTACTTTTATAAACATGATACAAAATCAGCTAGCCATAATCTACAAGAGTGGTAAATATACCTCACAAATTGAAGAAGTCTAGGTCATATCTAAGCTCTTACTATTCCACTGTTATCGAAAATTTCGTTATAACTTACTCCGAAACTGCATATCTTAAATTGTCTAAGCTAAGTACTCTATCAACATAAAATTTCGCAATCCTAAACGGCAATGTACGATGAGTAATAGAGAAAACAGCTTATAACATCAAAACTTACTTGGCACTGCCATCCTAATGATTTAGATAATTTAGTAAAGTATATATAAATTTTGGCGTTCGGTAAAGAGTTGCATCCACAAAAGAAATATTTGTAGATAAAAATTGGCACAGAAAAAGTATTTATTACTTTTCATGAAAGATTAGGAAATTTATGATTTATAATTAAGTTAGAGAAAAAGCATTTTCATATTCTAAAATATTGTGCGTTTTATTTTAGAAACCTTTTTTTTGTTTGTTTTTGTAGAAGCCAAAAAAGCTGAAGAGAATTTAAAAATAATGCCTCTTCGAAAACGATTGCTCAGAATTCAAGCATAAGTAGAATAAACGTTATTGTTTCATTACTTCAATAAGTTCTTCGTTCGATCAAAAGTTCTTTCCAGCAGGGAAAAGTTTTAGTTTGGGTAATAATTGGAATAGATTTAGATTTTATGTAATACTTATTTCTAAATAATTGAAGGACACTATATACTTTTTCTTTCCATGATTAATGCTAGGGTAGCCGTTTATATTTCGGGAATTGACAGCACTGCTATCGTTGCCTCCGATCTAATGATTGCATCGTGTTTGTCATTTTATGTCAGCGAAAAAATGGAATTAACTCGCGAACGTTTTCGTGCAATTACTTTTCATCACTTTCGGCGTGAATTATCTCAATAAGAATGCATCGACGAGCTGAATTCTTTATATGGTGATGAAGCACCATCGAATACTACAGTATATCGTTGGTATAGTGAATTCAAATTTGGACGGCGTTCTTTGGACGATGAATTTCGTAAAGGTCGTCCCACAAATGTTGTTGCGTCGGAAAACATTATTGCAGTGTCTGAATTGATAATGCAAGACCGTCATGTGACATACCGTGGGATCGAGGCATCTCTAGGTATTAGTAACACCAGCGTGCATAAGATCCTGCATGAACATTTAACCGTTAAGAAGCTACATTCACATTGGGTACCACATATTTTGACAACCGCTCAAAAAAGGACTCGCGTCGATTGGTGCCAAGGAATGCACAAAAAATACAATGGCGGGGCTTCAAAGAACATTTATAAAATCATTACATGTGAGGAATCTTGGATCTATACGTATGAGCCAGATTAGTAAACAGCAGTCGACTGTGTGGGTATTAAAGGATGAGCCAAAACCAACAAAAGTTGTTCGCGCTCGAAACACATCAAAACAAATGGTCGCCTGTTTTTTCGCAAAAACTGGTCACGTTGCAACCGTGCCTTTAGAGAGTTGTAGAACGGTCAATTGCGAATGGTACACAACTATTTGTTTGCCAAAAGTTTTTGAAAAAGATAAAGAAAACAAACCGAAAACGATAGATCATTCTCCACCATGACAATGCGAGTTCTCACAGGGTGGTTCAAACAATTAAATATTTGACCGGGCAAAACATTGAATTGACGAGCCATCCGCCGTACAGCCCTGATCTAGCACCCTGTGATTTCTTTTTGTTCCCACATGTAAAGAATAAACTGTGGTCAACGGTTTTCTACGCCGGAAGAGGCAATTAAGGCATTCAAAATTCATATTTTGGAGATACCGCCTTCACAGTGGCAGCAATGCTTTTCGGATTAGCTTAAACGAATAAAAAAGTCCATTGATTTTGAAGGAGAATATTTTAAAAAGCAATAAAACTATTTTCGATAATTTAATAAAAAATTTTTTTGTTTGCTGTGCCCAGAATATAAACGGCTACCTCCGCATCATTCAGAATTTCTGTATCCGCATATTCATTAGTAATTGTTTATTTTCATTTGATCTATTTGAAAGATATCTTCAAATTTACTTTTGTAACATTTATAACATTATATTATTATCGTATGTAATACTTTAATTTTAAAATTAAGAAATTAAATAATTATTAAATTATAAATACTTAATATTTGAGTAAAAATTAGTTTACGTCGGAATTATATGGCTTTCTTTGACTTTATGTAAGATAAAAAATGCAATTAAAGCAACGTAATTGTCAAATACTTTATCGTAATGTATTTGTAGAAGCCTCCAGATCAGATGTTTCAAATAATTAAACTCTCAACTTGAAGTTTTTCATCGACTTTTGAATTTAAAAAAAACAATTGAACTCAATAATGTAAAATAGTTAACATATGCTTTGGCAATACTTTTGGTCAAAATAAATGTTACAGAGTTAACCTATTGCTTTTAAAGTGAATCCAATTCAATTCTGAATTGATTGTTAAATAAGTTTTACGCTGATAGCTTATGCCATGATTAAATTTGAGAAATATAATGCCTAAACTTGGACATCAAATAACTTCATGAATTTCTTTGATTAACCAAAGCATGTTCTATTTTTCGTGAATTTTAGTAAGGTCAACTTATAAAATTTAAACTATTGGGGATATGATTTTCGGTTTTGGCATTTACGTTTTACGAACTTATTCTGATTTTAAAGCAAGATAAACTTTCTGACAAAGTTAGTGAAAGCCAAAAGCTAGTGGTAAAAAAAATGCATAAATTTCATGACAAATTCACAATTAAATACACAAGTAAATTGTGAGTGAATTAGTTTCAATTTTTAATTTTTATTTCGCAAATAATTTTATATTAAGTTCTTCTTTTATTTAAAAAACTTTGCTACAATAAAAGTGTATGAGGGCTGCACATAAATTTTAAACAAATGGAATTTTTCGAAAAAAATATAAAATTAACTGATTATTTCACATGCGTGCAACTAGATTGTAACATATGGTAACGTTTTAATTACAGCAATTACATCTTCATATTTAAATTTATGCAAGATTTAATTCTTCGTTAGCAGAAACAATATGTCTTCGACAAAAATAATACATGCTACGTCATTTGTAAATTTATACTCTAGCATGATTCACAATCCACTGATGTCTATATTTATCACTTTAATCTTCTTTTTATTTCAGCTGTCGGAAGATGTCGCCAGGAAAAAGACGGAGTACCAAAAGTATTTAGAACTGTACAAACTCATGAGGTCAAGGTTCGAAGAACATTATGTAAAATGTAAGTGACTAGAGTAACGTATTAACGTATACACTTAAAATTAATTAATCTAAATTGGTTTGTCATGAACTCCGATTAAATTACAGGAAGTTCTAATTACAAGTCTACTTTATTGAACTTGTTTTGAACTTTCATTTGCTTATTTTTTCCTACGTAAAGGTAAGATCTAATTGTCAATAATGGTCATGCTCTTGTGAGCACCTACGTACATTGGAATCATTTTTAAAATTAGAAACTGTTCTTTAAGAAAAAAACAAACTCTAATTATCTATGTGAACAATTCCTTGTAGTCCACTACAATAAACACGCGGTTGACCTTCCTTTTTTCTGTTGATTATTTTGCTAACGATAAAGGTGATTTATAATAAAAAAAGATCTTATATTAGAAGCAGCTAAATCAATTAATCTCAACTAAGGAATGATAGAATTAAGTTGACATGTGAGCTATAGGAATTATAGATGCACAGTCTGTATAAAAATTAAAAGTTATTGTTATTTTAATGAAACGAACCTTTGGCAACAAAAGCTTTATTCCACTAAAGTCTACATACAAAATACTTATACGCTAGATAATTAATAAAGAGTCCAGTCTCCAGTATTATCGATGATGGTTTCACGTTTCACAGCGTTTCTTCGTGCTAAGATTTCTGCGTAGTTTACCGGCAATTGCCTCCATATCTTCCTTTCAAGGTGAGAACTTGCTGAAGCTACGTTGACTGCGAAGCTTCTGCTTTATAATGGTTCACACGTTTTCTATTGGGTTGGCAGCCGGGCTTTGCGAAGGCCATTCTGTCGTATAAATGCTTTCAAGCTTGCATGTTTCCATTCAATACACAATCTATTGCGGTGTTTCGGCCCATTATCCTCCTGCAAATACCATTCTAGCGTATCAAAGGCAAACCACTTTTGCACGGAAGGCAGAACTCCTTTTTGATACAATTTTATCATTCCACGTAAGTTCAGTGTTCCTGTAAATACGCATAACGATTCGTAACCATATATGTATAAGTACCCTCACGCCCTAACTAAATGCTTTACACTACAATCAACAGTCCGTTTTGTATCCCAAGACAAAGCTTTCTTTCTAGGCATCCAAGCCCAAAAAGATTGATTGTAAAACACAGTATTTGACCAATCTCTCTCAATGTTATTACGAGCCTAGGCAAGACGCTTCTCGCGGTGATTTGCTGACAAGAAAGGTTGTATTATCGTACTGCGATATATTTCATATTATATTTGTGTAATCGATTACATAGAGCCATCAAACTTACTTTTATATTATTCTTCTTCGATTCTGCTTCTCAGTTACGCAACGTTAATTCAAACTTTTTTAAAGATAGTGGTAATTGCGCTATTTTGCCTCGCTGTGGTTACTCATATTATTTTCCCTCGACCTGGAATGTCATCTACTGATTTCGTTTTGTTTTATGTCGATTAATTCACATTAGAAATCCCGTGGACTTGCGTAAATATCTTGCAGCGACTGTTATTATACTCTACTCACTTTAACAAAGAAAAACATTACGTCACAGAAGAATCAAGACCCAACTACTATCAACACAGCCTATTAGTGGCAAAGTCCCTCTAACTGACCGTTCCCTCGTTCATCCTTCCACTAACAAGTAATTAGCAATTTATAATTTTTATAATTTACAAACTACGATTACTACTAAAATAATTATGACTTCTTTTTAGTAGTGTTATTTAAGGCAAATACGTTTGAAATTTCGCACACTTTCACAGCTGATTTCACCAAAAAGTTTCACTCTGTCTTTATTGTTATAATAAATGTGTTACTGTTTACACTACCAGTTTATTCAAGATTGTTATCAGACTGAAATTCTTCATTTAAAGAAGAAAAAGATTAGTCTTCTATAAATGATTTATTACTATTGAGTTGCTCTTTTATATTTTTTTCAGAATTGGGATTAATAGAATTGTTTCCTGGCCGTTAGTTTATATACAGTACTACCAAAAACAGAAGTAGGTCAAATTACCAATTAGTGATACAACAGATCGTAATCCTCGTTCTAACTAGAAACTAAACTTTTCCGTTGCCATTGCTGAGATTCATTAATGCCCAACCATTTTTTTCTACGAATTTTTCTCCTTTTTTGGAGGTTATTCGACCATTATAGTCATCAACTACAGCCTTAATTTGACTTATTATGCATTTCTGTAATACTATCCTCAGCATTTTAATCGTCTGTATGAATGTACACAGAACCACTGATCTTCGTTATCGAGTCTACTTTTAATGACCATAAATACTTTGCCTTTTATAATCTAATGCCTTGCCTTCTTGCAAGATGTGGTTGCTCGTTTCTGAAGTCTTATTACACAATTGGCAACTAAGATGTCCATTATATCTGCCTATTTAATTAAATAATTGTCTTTAAGCATTCCTGCCAGGAATCCTGTTACGATATTTAGATGATTTCTTTACAATTAAAACAATTCTTCGGACTTTCCTCAGTTTACCTTATCAGTAAAGCCTGTCGTGTTTATGCTTAGATCTGTTTATCCAGTACATTTTGTGTTAAGATTTGGACTATTTTCCTATTTATTTCTAAAACATGCACTTACGTACTCCTAACACAGGTTCTGGACCAATACGCGTATATAGTGAGACTCCCTATGAATTCTTCACGATATTCTCATAGTGGTAACCTCAAGGGTTTTCAATATTCTTAGGGCAATCTAGCTATCGGTAAGGACATGGTTCCACTTTTGCAAGCCCCCTTCATAACTGCATCGGCTCCTTTTTGAAACAGAAACCTGTATTTCGCGCACAAGTTCAATTCTTGCACGAGCTATATTTTATAGGCATGTAAGCCAAGATCCTGACGTAAAATTTTTCATGTGGTCGAGGGACAAAGGCCAACAAGTTGAGAACGACTACGAATCAACATTTCGGCGTCTTCTTCAATAGTTCACGCTACAGCAGCAGTATTCTCTTCGGTATGCACATTCCTTTGTTTTGTTGATGGTTTTGAATCGAGAAGAGTAAAATTAGTGCGAAAACGATCAATAACTGCACGAATTGCTTGCTCACTAGGCCGATTATGTTGACCGTAAAATGGACGAAGTGCTCTATGAACTTCGCGAACAGATTTTTTTTTCAAAGTAAATTTCCACAATTTGGAAGCGTTGTTCTGGCGTGAAACGATTCATGATAACTTGCCAAACCTTACCGAACAGAAATGTCAACACAGTTTGACATTATCAGCTGCCAAACCATAGTTATCGATATCGATAGTTCTCATGCAGCTTAAAAAATACCCATTATATTTATTACCTATTAGTATTAATGTTTTCATCAACATCATTGTCTTATTTTGCTTTATTATATTATTCACTTACATTTCAATATAAATACAAGCACAACATATTTTTATTTTAAAGTTACTATCTTTTATTATTTAACTTTGTTCTTCTTGTAATATCTTATTACCTCGAATAGTTTTGAAACAGCTACAAAAAATACAAGAAGTTTTACCATACACTTTTTCGTCACGAACTAAAAATATGTGTATATACATATTATGTACGTGTACAATCCTCTAATTTACGTTTGCGGTTGCAGCAAACAAGTATTTCTTCTCCACATTTATAAGCTCTATCGTGTTTTCGTTATCATCTTGTAGGTGCAACGTTGACGTGTACGAATACCACAACCTTGCTTTTGCTAATGACGCCATCATTTCTCTAAAAATATACGCAAAGCAGTCGCACAGAATGCCACGAGAATAGTAACGAATTTACTAGACTGCCAGTTAACACTTTTTTCCACTCAATTGATTCTCGTTTTAGCCAGACCAGAAGATATTTTAAGTATCTGTGTTTTATCCGAATCCAACTGCCATGTTATTTATCATCTAATGTTTGATTACTAATCATGAAATTGGTAAGACTAACGGCATGCCAGAATAGAGTGATATTCATGTAGGTATTTCTATCATTTCACCCACATTTAGTGCAATTATGAGATAAACACCAAAATTACCTAACACTTACATTACATGTTTTCGATGTTATCATGCTGTGTTTGATTATGAAATTCTAAAGTTAATTTAATTAATTTTGGTTCAATATATGTTGCTGAAATTAATATTTATATTTGACATACTGGCAAACCTATTTAAAAGTAGCCGTGGAGCATTTGCTGTTTGTTTTACGATCACTTCCTTTCGCGCACGTTTCGTGCACCTTATACATGTACTTTAAGATATTGGAATATCAAATATTTGAAAACTAACTTTATAATACTCAAAACAAACACATAATCTTTTTGCTTACTTTAAAAAACCGCAGAAGCTTTTGTATAAAATTACTGAATTCTATTTTTTTTGTTAAAATAGCTATCTGTGATATAAGTGTTAAACGTAATGTTTTATTTTGTGAGTGAAAAAGTTTGCGAAACGAGTGAATTTTACGAACAAAATAAAACTTACTTTTAACACAAATAAAGGGTTTTCCAATAGGGACTTGACAACTTTTAATTCAATTTGTGAACGCACCCTTTCACTAATCATCGAACTGTCACTGTCAATTTATTCAGTAAACTTAACATTTTCATCATGGTAAAGTACACGAACGAACAACGTCTGCAAATTATAAAAATTTACTACAGAAATTCGGAGTCGGTGACCGCTACTTTAAGAGCGTTAACTCCGATTTTTCGGTCGTAATTCTCGCCCTAGTAGACAGGCAGTAACAAGTTTAGTGCAAAAATTTGTGTCTACATATTCGTCGTGTGATGTTGCCGTGCCAGTGAGACAACGGGTTGGTCGAAGTGTCGAAAATATCGCTGCCGTTGAAGCGTCCGTAGCAAATGATCCAAATCAATCAATTCCACGGCGTTCTCAAGAGTTGGGCATCGCCCAGACCACTTTATGGCGAATTTTGCGTAAGGATCTTGGTTTACACCCATACAAAATCAAGCTGACTCAAGAATTGAAGCCGATGGACCATTTGAAGCGACGTACGTTCTCCGATTGGGCTCTGGAAAAGATGCGCCAAGGTAATCAATTTCATCGCAAAATCATTTTCAGTGACGAAGTTCATTTTTGGCTCAATGGGTTCGTCAATAAGCAAAATATGCGTTATTGGTCGGGTGAAAATCCACATGTGCTTCATGAAACACCACTTCATCCACAAAAAATAACTATTTGGTGCGGTTTGCATGCCAGCGGCGTCATAGGGCCATATTTTTTCGTCGACGATAATGATCGTCACATTACTGTGAATGGTAATCGTTATCGCGCCATGATTACCGATTATTTTTGGCCCGAATTGGAAGATATAGACTTGGACAACATGTGGTTTCAGCAGGACGGTGCCACAAGCCACACAGCACACGTTACAATCGATTTATTAAAGAGTAAGTTTGATGAGCGTGTTATCTCAAGAAATGAACCAGTCGATTGGCCACCTCGTTCGTGCAATTTAACGCCTCTAGACTTTTTTCTTTGGGGCTACGTCAAGACATTGGTCTATGCCAACAAGCCGAGAACGTTGGAAGAGCTCAGAGCCAACATTGAACGCGAAATAGCAGCCGTTTCGGCCGAATTGTGTGGCCGAGTCATCGAAAATTGGGTCCAACGAATCGACCGCTGCAAACGTGCCCGCGGTGGCCATATGAATGAAGTCGAGTTCCATTCATAAATGTTTCGATTGTACTTCAACCCGATAATAAAGTTTTTGAAATATCTCAAATGGTCTGCATTTTATTTTGAAAAAAGGTTGTCAAGTCCTTATTGGAAAACCCTTTATTATACAAAGTTTTTTGTATAACTATCCTATTTTGATAATAAAATAGATAAATTTAATACTTCAATAAAATCACATTTTGACGTTTCTTGTCAGTTAGTTATTTGCTGACGTTTTTTGACATTGATTATCGCATTTACTGTGAAGTGACCGTGTTAGGTAACACCGAATCACTTTAGTCACCAATAAACAATATTGTTTTCAACTCGTGCTTCTTCTTGAAAGTCTTTGGTGGTATTTAATGTATATCTCGCATAATGAAGAATAATAATAGTGATGATTTGTGTCTTCCTGACGATATTAAAAAGCTGCAAAGAGAGCTACATTTGAATTATTACCGAAAAAATTGGTTCAGTAGTACGCTATCGCATATTCTAATTTTCTCAGGTAGTGTAGAATGAAAAACGTTAAAGGAAAATTTAGCGAACCCATCTTTTTAAGCATATCTTGAAGAGAAATCAAAAATATGGAAGTCGCCAACTTTGTGGAGTAAGTTTTCAATGCCAAAGTCGAATGTACTCGGTGTTGATGTAGGCAAATATTTCAAGGCAATAGCATTCTTATATCGGAAAAATGAAGGTTATAGCACCAAAAATCCTTACGTTTGAACAAGTCCAGATGTTTATAAATGAGGCGCCAAATGAAAAATACTTGATGGTACAAGCTTCTATTATTTTTGGAATATATGGATCCTGTTGGCGTGAAGAGCTGTGCAATTTATTAATAGAAGATATTGAATTAATGAATAAATCATTGATTGTTCAAATTCCAAATACTAAAACGAAAATAATTCGTTCTTTTTGCATTATTGGAAAATACATTGACTATTTTAGTAAGTACGCTGCATTACGCCCTTTTA
Organism: Dermolepida albohirtum; assembly: GCA_031893035.1. Classification (NCBI taxonomy): domain Eukaryota; kingdom Metazoa; phylum Arthropoda; class Insecta; order Coleoptera; family Scarabaeidae; genus Dermolepida; species Dermolepida albohirtum. Next base: position 95,662 of record JAVIWB010001518.1, on the reverse strand, counting down.
ATATTAATCATCGACGTTTTTTTTTCTGAAATACTCAAATTACAAATGCACCGTCAATCCACTTGATGTAAACACGTTTGGGAAAATGCCCTCCATCATTGCTGAGTTTTTGAACCTCCCAGAATCAAACGAATATACAGGTCATTGTTTTAGAAGATCTTCTGCTTCTTTGCTAGCAGACTCAGGAGCAAATATAACGGAAATAAAGAAGCATGGGGGATGGAAGTCTACAACAGTAGATGAAGGTTACACCGATCAATCTATTATTCATAAAACGGCTATTGCTGAAAGAATTATCCTAATAGCTAGCTCTAGAGTTACAGTATCATTCCATTTCACTTCAAGAATTGACTGCTAATGCTGATGAAATTGGCAACTTAGCTAGTTCGAATGTGTTACAAGGTTTTTTTTCAAATCGCAAGGTATTAATATCAGCAATTATTCTAATTGTACTATTAATATTAACGTTAATAAATTATAATAATATAAAATTTTATACTGTTCATAGTAAAACTTGGAAGTTCTTTTGAAAAATTAATGATTCTGACTCTTTTACTGTTGTTTGGTAAAAAAAGAGTATCCATATATACTCGCTTTCAAATATGTAAACGCTACTAATATGAATAGAAGGAGCAGGAGTGTAAGAATTTGTCTTAGAAAACAGTATTGATACTTAGACGTAACTAGGGACAGTATTACTTTTTCCACAAACTATACATGCACAACTATTTTAAGTGTATAATAATAAAAACCGTGTCATAAACATATTGTATAGGCACGTACGAAGTACATAAACGGTTGACATCAACAAAATTTTTGCAATAACTTTCGAAACATAAGTTAAACATTTATTACTTGCCAGAGATAATTTACTTCTTTCATTTGTATCTTATTTTGTTGCAGCCGGTCGAGGAGGTCGAAAATTAGATGATGTTAGGGATAAATACCAGAAAGCATGCAGAAAACTACACTTAACACATAACGAATACGTTCTTCTGTTGTGTGAAGCGGCAGAATTCGAAAAGGACTTTCGAACAGTATTACTTCCAGGCCTACTGGAGCATCAACAATCCGTTCAGGAAGCTTTCATTCTGGCTTGGTACGTTTTATGATGATATTTAAATAATTAATGATCATTACAAAAATATAAAATAATAAACAAATAAAATTTGTTTACGTTGAAATTTATTATTTCATAGAAGAATGTAATTATCTCTCGATTTACTTTTGCAAACAAGTCTTTATGCATTTACATTAAAACTGTTGTTGTGTGAATGCAGATCATATATTTTCATTACAATATTATTCTGTCTATCTGCAAAGTCATTGTTACTATTAGAATAGATCTTGAATCCACTTTTTGTGTGAAATGAGGTAATGATTACTTGTTTCTGATGAACAAGTGCAAAATAGTTTTATCATCTGATGTTAAATTCTTGAGTTACAAAGTAATTATATAATACGACACACAATTAATAAGTGATAGTAACAGTTGATTTATGGTAGCTACACGTCTTCTATTGGAAAATTTTTTCATATTGTTTATTCATATGCGGAAGAAACATCATTCAACATATTAAGTATTGGGTGTTTTTTTAGAGGTATAGAATTTTAAGTTGGCAACACTTTTTTAACTGGCGGTCATTTTGTCAGCTGTTAAGTGATTTATATTTAGTTTGGTTTGTCATTTCAACATGAATAGACTGACGCCTGAACAACGCTTGCAAATTGTGCAAATTTATTTTGAAAGTCATGGTTCTGTTCGAAATACGTATCGCGCACTACGTCAATATTACGGTCAACATAATCGTCCATCAGAGCAATTAATTCGATTAACTATGGAACGTTTTCGCAGCACGTATACTCTAAATGATAACATGCATCCAGAGAGACGTCGTACAGTGCGTACAGAAGAAGTCATTGCTGCTGTAGAGCGTAGCGTAGAGGAAGACCTGAATCAGTCTATCCGCCATCGTGCACAGGAATTGGATATGTGTCCATCCACTTTATGGAAGATTTTGCGGAAAGATCTAGGTTTGCGTGCTTACAAAATCCAACTCGTGCAAGAATTGAAGCCACACGATCACCTAGCAAGGCGTAGATTCGGTGAATGGGCCCAAAACAAGATTGCCGTTGATCCCGATTTTCATAATCGAATTTTGTTTAGCGATAAAGCTCACTTTTGGTTGAATGGATACGTCAATAAACTAAACTGCCGTATTTGGAGTGATGATAATCCTCAAGTGTATGTTGAGACACCGTTATATCCAGAAAAACTGACTGTTTGGTGCGCTTCGTGGGCTGGTGGAATAATTGGTCCGTACTTCTTTAAAAACGAAGCTGGCCAGAACGTTACAGCCATGATTACTGACTTTTTCGTTCTTCAATTGAACAATCATGATGTGCAGGAGTAGTGGTTTCAACAAGACGGCGCAATATGTCACACAGCTCGTGCCACAATTGATTTATTGAAGAAAACGTTTGGTAACCGCATAGTTTCACGTTTCGGACCCGTGAATTGGCCTCCAAGATCGTGCGATTTAACGCCGCTTGACTATTTTCTGTGGGGATATGTGAAGTCGCTAGTCTACGCCGATAAGCCCGAAACGATTGACCACTTGGAGGACAACATTCGCCGCGTTATTGCCGATATACGGCCACAAATGTTGGAAAAAGTCATCGAAAATTGGCCCTCCAGATTAGACTACGTCCGAGCCAGCCGTGGCGGTCATATGCCAGAAGTCATATTTAAATTATAATGCCAGAAGATTATCTTTCGAATAAAGTAAATTTCATGTCAATTTAAAAAAATCATATTTGTTTTATTGAATTTCAAAGTTCTATACCTCTAAAAAAAACACCCGTTACTATCTAAAACAAATTACTTAATCATTTCTTCGACAGTTATTCTAATAAGTAAGAGCATCAAATGATTTCTTTAAATAAGTTCAGCTTCAGAGATTCTTCATCTGCATAATTGGATGCCCTAAATACAATATAATGGTCAGCTAAAGCAGAGATTCTCAGAATGTAGTCAGTGTAAATCTGGGTGCCGTAGGGAAGTCTGATAAAAATAACAAATAAAGAAGGATTCAAAAAATTAAAGTAAAATATCAGTCTTCTTGAACAAAATATTAATGGAATATATCTTGAATTAATATTATAATTATGATTAATCACATTCATTGTTAAGGTTTTAATATTACAGTATGACGTTTCATATGATACTAGTGCAATCAACCTCCTTTTCAAATGCGAGTGAAAGCAGGAAGTGGCAGATGACACAGGTAGCAACGTTACTTCGTTTGTGTGGAAAACGTAAATCGAGTAGCCTAACTGAATCATCTTGTCGTGTGACTTTGGATTATTTATTGGTGTTTTTGTTATGAATCACTAGTTTAAGATTACTAAATTTTATGAACACAGAAGTTTTGTCCTCTGTTCAGAAAATTGTTGTCGAGCAGTTGAATGAGTTAATAAAACCTTTTAAAGCAGTCGTCTATTATTTGTACCTTTGAGAATGAATCTGCTCCGGCAGAAGCTGCTCGTGAAAAAACCTATATCAGAAAATAAAATCCCTAATTTCTTCAGTAATTGGGTATGTTCCAACTAATGCTCTGGATGATTATAATACTGTCAATTTTGAGTGGTATATTAAGGTGTGCTTTCCAGAAATCCTTTAAGTAATTCATAATAATCGACCTAAAGCAAGAGTTGTATTGTAATGGATTATTTAAACGAAGAAAGCATTATATTAATGAGTTATCCAGATCGTACCAATTTTCTTCTTATTCTTCTTCTTCGAACATGTAAACGATTAGTAGTGTAAAATTGATTTTATTTCTGCCAATTAAGTTGTGAATGCTTTTAAAGGGAAGGTAAATAGCATACCTCTAGAAACATTTTGAAAATTGATTTCTATATTGGAGAATATTAGAAGAAAGTACAATAAAATTTTCAAAACAAGAGTACTGTATTTTACCGTATTAAATGTTGTACTATACTGGTAAATAAAATAAGACAAGAGTGTATACAATACATCAGTGCGAGGCAAATAAATTTGTTTTCCAATATGAAACAGATACATTTAGTTCGTATAACACGAGAGAAACCCTCAACATTCGCTTATAATAAGCCAAGGTATCCTGTATGTACACTCCGCGCAACATGAATAGGACCACCCGACTTGTTGCAAGCTTTCGGTGGTTTGAAAAACAATTCATTTACTAAAAATACAATGCACGTTTGTAATGGTATGATATGGCAAATAATACGCATTATTTTGCGCAATAGTGCCTAACGTTATGCATTGGGTGACGTAAGTACCACATACATATAAAATGCACCGCGCCGGTTGGATACGACCAGTATTTAATAGTAAGCTACCGGATGAGTGTCGAGTTACAACGTGTATCCGGATAAACAAACACCTGTAATTAAGGGTATTGTGCAACGATGGGACGACAGAAGTGCTTAAGTATGGAAGAAATTGGAAAAATTAAAGCGTTCCATCAAGAAGGGTATTCCTCAAGGGCTACTGCAAAGAAAATAAGTCGATCACACCAGGTTGTGAACAATTTTATTAGGGATCCCGAGAATTATGGAAAACGTTTTAAAGGGCGAACAACATCCGTTACAACTAAGAGAGAACGTCGAGCCGTATTACGCGAACCATCGAATTCGGCATTAACGGCAAGACAAATCGCGAATAACGTTGGGACGAATGCATCGGTAAGAACTGTACAGAAGTTACTGAAGACCTGTCCGCATTTAAAACGTTTGAAAATTAAACGACGGCCTCCTTTAAGGGAATTTCAGCGCACTGCACGTCTTCAGTTTGCTCAAGCAAAAATGGGGTGGACAAGAGAATGGCAAACTGTTATTTTCAGTGACGAGAAGAAGTTTAATTTAGATGGCCCGGATGGGTTTTCTTATTATTTCCACGATTTACGTAAAGATGAAGTGATTCAGTCACGAAGGCGAGCCGATGTTGGTTCAGTCATGGTATGGGGAGCTGTTCCTATAACGAACTGTTGATTTAGTAATAGTGAAGGGCAGACAGAATTCGGAAAAGTACGTCCAGCTGCTGCAACAGGTGAAAGACAAATTTTCCAACGTTATGGCAGGTGGGCCATTTATTTTCCAACAGGATAATGCCAGTATTCACATCGCGCGCATTGTTCGACGCTGGTTTCAAGAACAAGGCATGGAGGTTCTCGATTGGCCATCGCTCTCCCCCGACCTGAACATCATAGAAAATGTTTGGGAATGGTTGTCGCGTAAATTGTACTCCAATGCTACCCAATTCAGTTGCGCTGACGAACTAGAGCAGGCGCTGAAACGAAGTCGGGCGGAACTTCCCGTTGACTACTTGAGAACCCTGTATAATTCCATTCCATCCGGACTATTTGAGGTTATAAGAAATAATGGCAAAAGTACTCATTATTGAACAATAAAGTATTTTGTTATTGCAAACGAATCTTTTATTTTGTAGATTGGTCGTATTCAAGTGGCGTTTAATTACTCCACTTATTGTCATTAGTAACGTACATTTGCACTGACTTTTACAAAAATTATATTTGGTACCTACATACATCTTTTTATCAACCCTCTTATTTTCGAAAATAACAATTCCAGCGCGCTACCATGTTTATACCAACTACAAATGTCATATATGCAGTTGGTCCTATTCATGTTGCGCGGAGTGTATGTAAAACGTTCCGAAACTATTTCATTTATCTTCTGTAATACTTTGAAATTGAAATTTATCTGTTTTGTTTATTACTTTCGTGACGGAAATGTTCTGTAAATCGTAGCTAAAATACGACGTTGATGCTTTCACTTTATTCCGAAAGATTGACGTATAGTTCTCTCTCACTTATACTGTTTTATCCTTTCAATATATATATATATATATATATATATATATATATATACATGTAAATAGTATCTGGAATTGCCAAAGAAGTCCAAATTATCTGATGAGCCCTGGATTATTACCTTGCACGTTGTTGGTTGCTTTAGTGACAGAAGCGTTCCATATATAGCGATAGAAGTGTTCCATATAAATCAGTTAAAACGCGACATTAGGATTTCACTCCGTTTCGAGAGATTGACTTACAACTCTCATTCATTTATACCATTTCATCTTTTCAATATTAATGCATGATGTTTACAAGTACCAACAATATTCATATTGTCTGATGAGCCCTGGATTGTGCAAAATGCATCGCAATCATAATTTTGTTGGCAAATAGTTTATTATTTCAATGATATTTTCAAATATGTTTGCTAACGTATTTGAAATTTGCTAATGTTGGTACAATTCGAATTAAACAATAATATATGCTAGAATAAATATCATAATATCCTTATAATTGATTCAATAATTTCAGGAAGTGATATTTTTTATGCGTGTAATACGGTTCTAGAAATATATATGTGTGTATATTGAGACATTGCATAAAAGAGGTCTCAACAGAAATTATTCTTTAAAGTGTCTATAAAATTGTTCAGTATTTTGCCTAAAATGTATTTAATATTAATGCAGAAAATTATATTTTGTTATCGTCAATAAGCAAAGAGATGCACTTACAAAAATACATCTTTTTTTCAGGAGACAAGTCCTTTCTGAAGTGGTTCAGTATTCAGATTTTACATCCGAAAAATTTAGGGAAATTCAAAAGAAAATAGAGCTTAGTTTAGAGAGAATCAAACCTCCCGAGGAATATAAAGACTTCACCGAAAAGCACAAGTAAGTTCTTCTAATATTATGCTACAACATGATTCGTATTTTATTGGAAAATGTAAAATACTCGCTTTTACTTCACGCGTATGAAGTAAAAGCGGCAAAGAAACGAACATATTTTCTTATAGCGACAGTTGAAATAACTTATTAACTATACTTTCTAAAACATCTGAAGTTCATAAACTCTAAAAAGGGTATGGCATTTCTACATATATTAGCAGTATTATAAGAATAAAAACACGTCGCAATTTATTGTGGAATGTCATGTATTTAAATGTTGAGAAGAATCACGATATCTGCATTGTGTTGTGAAAGAACTAAGGGTGTTATAACTGCTTTGTTGAATATTTATAATAAAAAAAAGTATAAAAATCAATCGTAAATATATATATATATATATATATATATATATATATATATATATATATATATATACGGTTCATTTTAAATATTTATTTTGGCAGAATTAAAAAATCGTCAATATTAGCCATTGAATACGTTAGATAAGTATTTATCTAGAAGAAAATATTTTTCAAATGCATTTTATTCAAACATGCTTTTAAAACCGCTTTAATGTATATTGTTGCAATTTATTCACGAACATAATGTATACTTAAAACGCGCGGACAAGTATAATTTTTGTTTTACAATAACGGCATACAACTCATCAGTGAGCTACACATCTGTCTATGGCTGTAGTGGAAAGAGAGGTGTAAGGAGCTCACTTATCGACGCAACGAGGGCAGCCTTTTATTGTATCGACGGATGTTAATGTACTCAGAGTGTATAAATGCTACGTATGCAATGGAAAGTCGTCGGAATGCATTTAACCAGCTTGTCCTTCCAAGAGATCTCACTACATATAAAACGATCGCTAAGTAGTATCCATTGGGTATGGCGACGGACCAAGGATTGCACGGCCTTAGTCAGACGTCCCGCGATAACGTCGCGTACTTCATCTTTCTGGCCCGCGAGTGAAGAAGGTGCATTAATTGTACGAACCGTACGACAGTGTTTAGTGGATATTGAACTGCGAGCGCGTCATAGCTTGCAACGCATTTCATTAATACCAGAAAATCGTCGCATATGGAGCAAGTGGTACCGGTGTCGTATTGAATGGACGCGTGACTGGGTATGAGAGATCGGCGAATCTTGGTTCATCGAAGACTTGATGAGCGCCTAATCGCTACGTGCATTCAACTAAGCCATATCCATCAGCAGCAAGGCATAATGGTATGAGGTATAATTGCATACGAGGTCGTACACGTTTAGTACATATAGAGCTGATAATGATGAGACGCTGTTATGTAAACGGCTATGTCTAGTCGCACAACAACACATGGCTCGTGTAGTACAGACTTTTATGCAAAAGCACAGTATCCGAATGCTTCCCTGGTCGCTCGTTCTTCAGATCTCCATCCGATCGAATATGTCTGGGACATGATCGGTCGAATTTTAGAAATAGACGATCCCTCCACGCACCATATAGCAGCTGCTAGACTTCAAGCCTCGTTGTTTCTACAAACAGATGAAAATTCACACAAACCTGACACTTACACCAGTAACAGAATACTCTACACAACACTCCAAATATATGCGACCACGGATGGAAATCAGCAGTGAAGACAGCGAGCTAAAGCAACTATAGAACCAATATCACGACGGATCAAAGCAAGGACTGAGAGTAAAAGGGCCAAGCCCTAACTCTAATTAACTTAAAAGAAGTAGAGGAAGTAGAAGCTTCGTTGTGTTGCTGCGATACTGTCCGACTATTAATACATTCCTCTATAGCAGCGCCGGATCACTCTCCTGGTGATTAAAAAATATACTAGTTCAATACTACTTGTGTACCAAGGTGTACTCGTGAATAAATTTTTGTGTATTTTAACCGAATATGACAGAGTAATTGACAAATTATATATAGTATCAGGTTGTTACAAATGTAATGTCCGTTTTTTCCTTCAGTCTGAACTGAATCGCACCTGTGTGAAGACGTGTATGTTTTTGGTGAAAATTATTATTGTATTTGTAGAAAAGAGTATTTATTTTGAAGTGTGTACCTGTTCCATTTCTTGGAAAGATTAATACACCTGTCCTTGTCTCGCCTATGGAAATGCTGTCGACAAGAGATATTCGGGCAATTTACCTCTTTCAATTTAAAAAGGGATTAAATGCAGCTGCAGCAACGCGAGAAATTAATCAGACGTTCGGTGAAACCACGTGTAATGAACGCACATTACGGCGATAGTTTAAAAAATTCAGCGAGGGAAATTTTGATTTGGAAAATGAGCCTCGCGAATATGCGCGTAGCACCGTTAATGACGACGAGCTGCGTGTAGAAGTTGAAATTAATCCGTCGACAACAGTGCGTAGCCTTGCAGAAACATTTCAAGTGTCCATTGCCACCATTAGTCGTCACATTTCTTCGATTGGCAAAGTGAAGAAAGTCAATCGATGGGTGCCGCACCAATTAACGAAAGCCAATAAGCTCCGTCGATTAGAGGTGGCTACCTCTTTGGCTAATCGACAGAAAGTTGAACCGTTTCTTCATCGAATGGTAACGTGTGACGAAAAGTGGATACTTTATGATAATCGGAGATGGTCAGGACAATGGTTAGATCGAGGTGAAGCACCAAGACAGCATGCACGAGCATCACTTCACCCGCGAAAGATTATGGTGACTGTATGGTGGACCAGTAAGGGTATTATTCACTATCCATTTTTGCAACCTGGTGAAACCATCACGGCAGCGTCCTATTGTGCCGTACTGGAAACTATGCATGGAAAATTGAGCCGCTTGCAGCCCTCACTAGTCAATAGACATGGACCCATACTTCTTCATGATAATGCAGGACCTCATGTTGCACGACAGACAATCCAAAAACTTTCGGAATTTGGTTACGAAATTCTCCCTCACCCACCTTATTTACCTGACCTTTCGCCAGCCGATTTTCATTTTTTCCGAAGTTTAGACAATCACTTAAAAAATAAAGACTTCCCTGACCGGGAGTCTGTAATAGCAGTGTTTAAGCAATATGTGAACCGTCAAAACCTAGATTTCTTTTCAAAGGGAATTTTTCAGCTTCCAGGCCGTTGGCAACAAACTATTGATGTAAATGGAGACTATTTTGCGGAATAAATATTTATATTTTTTTAAATTTAGACTTTTTTTTATTCCTTACAAAATCGGACATTTCATATGTAACAACCTGATAATAAAATGTATTGCATATTGTTTTAGGAAAACATTCATTTATGAAAATAGTCCTAAAAGGCGATTTTTTTAACTCAATCCCCTATAGCATGAAAGCAGCTAGATTATTTAAAGAGATTCTTAATTTCTGTATATACTATTATTAATTTATTTGTTCAAAAGTTTAATCCATTTACAATGTGATATAGATAACGTTTAAATATGGTTAGATTATAATTTAAATCAAATATAATCTTTATATCTAATCTTTTATTAGATATTTAACGTTTTTTCTCATATTTGTTTATAAGATTTTACTTTATATTATACAACTTGTGGTTAGAAACACCCATATGTAATTACATTATAATTTAAAACTCTAAATAAAATAAATTAAAGTCGACGTTAACATAAATTTAATATTATGAAAATCTCGGAGATTTTCCATTTGATAAATATACGTATTTACGCCAGGGAAACCCAATCAACTAGTTTCACATCATATATTCGTTCTTTTCTTAATTACCACTATAAATTCGCTCTCGCGTTTCATTTTTTCCGAACACGTCGATATAATCTTATAAGAAAGGTTACTTGGTAAGTTGTAACACAGACAGGTCCTATTCGGAAACTCCCAAGTTTCACTGCTTCAAGCAGACTAAATGTTGCAATACCAGTATCCGAACAATTTGTACATTTTCCGAAATTATTAATGTGTTGACTTACTAAATTTTTAACAGTAAACATGCCAATAACGATCCTACGTAAACAAATCAAATATAATGAAATAGTTCACAAAAATATTCCTTTTTACACATTATATGAAAAGTAATACTACGATTAAATGGAAAATACTTCCATTAAGAAAGTATATAAATTTCTCGGAATATATCAATTAAAAAACCGTGAACGTAAACAAGCTACGAACTCAATATTAAACTATATACAGAGTGTTACTAAACTATAGTATTATATGGTATAATAATATTAATATTAATACTGTTTTATTAGGTGCGTAACTAAGTTCTCGCTGTTTTATGAAGAAAATGCAACTTTATTGTGAAAAAATGTTTACAAATGAATCATTCAAAATATTGCCCATCGCTAGCGACAACTTTTTTCCATCTTTCTGGCAGAGCTCGAATACCGTCACGGTAGAAGTGTACGTCTTTTGAGGCTATCCACGAATCAAGCCATTTTGAGATGTTTTCATATGAGCGGAATTGCCGATTAGCTAGACCATGTACCTTCGAACGGAACAAGTAATAATCGGACGGCGCAATATCTGGGGAATATGGCGGGTGGGGTAGGACCTCCCATTTGAGCGTTTCTAAGTAGGTTTTAACGGGTTTGGAAACGTGAGGCCGAGCGTTTTCATGCTGTAGAATCACTTTTTCGAGCCTTTGCTCGTATTGTGGCCGCTTTTTGCGCAGTGCTCGGCTCAATCGCATCAATTGAGTTCGATACCGTTCCCCAGTGATGGTTTCATTCGGTTTCAACAGCTCATAATAAATAACACCGCCCTGGTCCCACCAAATACACAGCAAAACCTTCGCAGCGTGAATATTCGGCCGAACCGACGACGTAGAAGCATGACCGGGCAGTCCCCATGATTTTGTTCTCTTTGGGTTACTGTAATGAATCCATTTTTCATTAACCCTTCCTTTTTTGCCACTGGAGCAGTTGTTCACAGGCGATAAAACGACGCTCAACATCTCTTGGCTTCAAATCATAAGGATCCCAAGTTCCTTGTTTTTGAATCATTCCCAACGCATGCAATCGCTGAGAAATAGCTTGGCGGGTAACTCCTAATGCTGAAGCAAGCTCTTTTTGCGTTTGGCACGGATCCTCATCCAGCAATGCCTCCAATTCAGCGTCTTGGAAGGTTTTTGGTCTTCCTTCACGCGAGCGGTCGTCAACATCGAAATCACCGTTTTTGAAGCGACGGAACCAATCACGGCACGTTGTTTCACTTAGAGCAGCATCTCCGTAAACTTTTTGAAGTTCTCGAAAGAAGAAAAGCAACACTTCCCGCAAAAGACGATTACTTGGCACAAAATCAGACATTTTCACACAACCAAAAGTATATGACGCAAAAATAAAATCACTAATGTGTCAAAGCGGTTTGTTTACCATATGTCTAAGCTTGGTTCATGACGTTTAGGTTATGTCACAATCGACCAGCACTTACTACTGGAGCCATCTCTTGAAAAACAGCGAGAACTTTTTTGCGCACCCAATATTATCATTGGTTTTCATTAAAAGAAGTAAACATTAAGAATATCACTTCAGAAAAATATTCGCGAAGTCTTAAGTAATAATAATTATTAGTTATGCACTCAATAGTATTGACCAAAAGTAGGTACATGTAAAGGATTATGCCACGTGTCATTACAGGTTTTTTCGTAAAAAAAACTACATAATTTTCAAGAAAATGGAAAAATTTATTTATACAAAGTATTGGCCATTTGATTCTATACATCTTGCTCTTCTTTCAGGAAACTTATGAATGCTATCCCAAAAAAACTGTTTGCCCTTTGAGCAAAACCATTCATCGAGCCATTTTCTAACTTCTTCGAAATTGGCGAAGTGCTCTGTAAGCGCGTTGATGCAAAAAGGTGATTGTCGCACGGGGAAGGTCGAGAGTACGGCGGGTGCGATATTATGTCCCATCCAAGTGCTTTCAACGCTTCCTTGGTCGATTTTGCTGTATGAAACCGCGCGTTATCATGTAAAATCACTTTACCGTGTCTTTTGCCCATTCTTAACGTTTTTCTATCAATGTATGGTTCAAATTGGTAACTTGTTGTCCGCAGCGATCAGTATTAATAGTTTCACCAGGTTTCAACAGTTCGTAATACACCACACCACTCTGGTCCCACCAAACACAGACCATTGTCTTGTGACCAAACCTGTTTGTTCTTGGAGTCGATGGGCCGGCTTCGCCAGGTGATAACTATGATTTTCTACGTTTAGGGTTTTCGAAATAAATCTATTTTCCATCACTCGTCATTATTCCATGCAAAAATGACTTCTGATCATACCTTTGAAACAGCATTTCACAGACGATATTTCCATTTTCCATTTGCCTGTCATTCAATTGATGTGGCACCCATTTTCCCATCTTTTGCAGTTTTCCCATTGCTCGTAATCGACTGCTAATCGTTTCTTGGGCCACATTTAACGCTTCTGCCAATAGTTTTTTGAGTTTGTTTTGGGTCTTCATCCAATAACTCCTGCAGTTTCGCATCTTCAAACATTTTCGGTCTACTAGAACGTTCTTTGTCTTGCACATCGAAATCACCACTTTTGAATTGTCGAAACCACGTTTCTATTAGTAAACGATGACTTTCAGCACCTTTTTTCTTTTGATTAAATAAGAAAAGTACATAAATAATATTACTATTTTATTACAATTAATTATTCAAGTAAAACATTTTATTTCAGAACAACACCAACAGAACCAGTAAAGTTTACATTCGACGAAAGCCTAGTTGAAGATTCTGCTGGCAAGTTACTTCCAAATCAACTTACGGTTGACAACTTGACTGTCGAATGGCTGAAGACCAAATTATCAGAATTAGAGGCTAGCATAAAAGAGAATCAGGAGAAAAGGGCCTTATTATCGCCGAATTCTGAAAGTGTTCCTAACGGAAAAGTAACTCCCAACAACGATATTAATAATAGACTATCGATATCTTCGGAACCGAATAAGAAGGAAGTTAACGAATTAAAATGTATGGAAAGGAAGATGCTCAAACAAACAGAGTTAATCAAAAGTGCTCTTAACGAATTAGGTTGTGAAGAAGCACCGCCGGGCTTAGAAGATATTACCGATAGTCCGGCGTATATAAATAATCCATGTGAACAAGTAAGTAACATTTATTTTTGGATATCATACGTAGCTTTGATTATATAGATATAGATATAAAATTATGGGACATTTGGTTTTAATTTTATATATCATGAATAAAAATTTTCTTTGAAATAATGTTTTTTTATATATACATATTATCTAGCTTTAAAGTAGCCAACTTAAATAACAATAAAGTTATATATTGAGAGTCTAAAGAAATGCCAATAAAGTAGTTAACACTTTCTATCTTCTAAAGCCGAGTTCAAAATTAGATTATTTAGTTAAATAATTTATTTCGTTTGCTTTGCTTGCAAATAAAACACATTTTTAAATATTCTCTTCAACATACCTTGTATAATTCAAGTGAATGAATACACCATTTATCATGAAGAGTGTACATCATATACAGGTTCTTAGTGTCTAATGCTAGGTGGCGCAGAAGTCCTCACCCTACCGGCAAAAGATCTCATTTTTGCAAATGGCGTTTATAAACAGAAGTAGAATACGTGTAGACAAACCATAAATCTCTATACTACTTATGAACGCAGAATTGTCCCAATGTTTTGACAAATAATCGGTCGGTAGTTCTGGCTTAATGAGAATATTGTCGTCGATTCTCTTGTGGCATCAATTACACAAACGCGCGTCGTTTAGCCGCTCGCCTAGTTCAACATGGGACAATAGTGGACACGGCCGGCCCAGAAGCAGCCGTCTGGCTGAGAATATTACCGATATGGCTGCAGACGTCCAAAAAGATCCTTGAACATCAACCAGACGATAGTCCATGCAATTAGGTCACTAGACGGTCTTTATAGAGAATTTTATTGAAAGAAGATGTCTCCATACCAAGTACAAACAGTACATCAGCTATTGCCTACAAATCGTCAATTGCATGTAAATGGCAGCCAAGCGCTAAACCTCGACCACGATAAATAATAATGCGGATGCAAGCAAAATTATTGCTTTGGGGCCACTGAAAAATCAGCGTGCGATGCACGAAGAGCTATTACATCCTCTCAAAGTTATTATTTGGTGTGGCCTCATGTGTTTTCGAAGACGGTGCTAGCAACCTTGTTACTGTTATTGGTCAGCGCTACAGAACTATGCTCAACGACTTCTTATTGCCACAAATTGACGAATTAAGTCTGGAGACGTGGCTCCAGCAGGACGGTACGACCGCATATGTAGCACGAGCGACATTTGAATGATCTTTGAGGTTTTTAAATTCACGGGCCTATACAAACAGATAAATTTATCGCCAGAAGGGACAAAACATGGAAATTGCTGTGAAACGAGCCCGATATTTAACTTCGCTTTTTCATTCTAGCTTTTCAGCGGAGCTTAGTGTCAAGTGTCAAATCAAGATACTTCGCTGTGTTTGCACATGATATTATCTGGCCATTCATAGCTATAGGAACATGTTCGGTCCATTGGCGATATCAATATGGACTGACTTGGTGAAAAATAGTAAAAAACTTAAGGGACTAACTCAATTAATTCATTTTTATTTACTTTTTTGTAGTATTTATTTGTGAAAATTATAATTTATATACAATACATTGCTTTATTAAAAAGAAACAGTAAACTCAAACACTTTGTAATTTAAAGAAATTTAATTCAACTAAGACGTAATGTACGTGCTTGTATTTTCTTTTATGAATTTTAGAAGAACAATTATCGAATTTAGTTAATATATTTTGAAGGATTTTAATTATTTTCTTTATATCTACATTAAAATGTAGATGTAAAGCAAGAAGTAAAGCAAGTAATTTTATTTCAAACTTCTTATAATAAAAGGAACTGCGTACACAAGAAGGTCAGCCGGATGAGAATAATTTATATTAAATTATGTGTCTTATAAACACAATGTGTTATATAAAGCACAACTTGTTTATTATTATGTAAGTTTTTACAAGCGCATAACACAAGCGAAGCCTGTATATTTATTTCTCACACGTTTATATTATTGACAAAAATCAAATAGGAAACTTATCATTCACCATGATTATATAAACCGAAAAAGAGATTATTTAAATGTGAGATATTCTTTATATTACGTTCAAAAGTAAATTCCAACATAAAACACACAATTAATTAAGGGCCATTGTTGCAAACACTAAGTTACTATAAACCGCATCTGATGTATATCATGTCATTGATCTTAAGTAATAATAATTAAAACAATAAGTATTAAGTATCAAGGTAATCTAAATTTAACCTTCGTTCTAAACTTTGAACAGGATCCATATAAATAATCAAGCGGTATAAACAATATATTTCACGCGCACGGTGAATCATTCGGTCTTTTTCAATAAAGTATGTTTGCAATTTTATGTAATGCATTGCGAAAGTCTACATAATGTGCTTTTATTTATTTTTTTTCAATATATGTTTAAATAAACAAAGAAAATTATTATTTATAATATGTTCATTCTTCACAATATATTGGGTCTGGGAAAAAGTTCGTGGCGTTTTTTCAGTAAAATTCAACTGGTCCCCGCATGGCGCGTGGACGAATTCATTTAAACCGAATATGCTCCATTATTATCGACAATGTTTCGCCATTTTTTTGGTAGATCCATGATCCCATCGGTGAAAAACTTCTGTGGTTTCTGGTCGAAAAACTGAATCAAGTAGTTTTCACAGGCTTCTTTTGAAACCAACTTAATTCCATTGAGAGAGTTCTGCAGAGATCGAAACAGATGATAGTCAGAGGGTGCTATATCCGGACTGTAAGGTGGGTGCATCAAAACTTCCCAACCAAACTCTCTCAATTTTTGACGGGTCATCAAAGAAGTGTGTGGTCGGGCGTTGTCGTGATGGAAGACAACACCTTTCCTATTAATCAATTCGGGCCGTTTTCTTTCAATCGCCTGGCGTAATCTCTCTAGTTGTGCACAGTAGAGTTGAGAATCAATCGTCTGACCAGTTGGAAGTAGCTCGTAGTGGACGATTCCCCTCCAGTCCCACCATACACACAGCATCACTTTTTTTGTCGTCAATGTTGGCTTAGCGAACGCTTGTGACGGCTCACCATCCTTTATCCACGATCTTTTACGCTTCCGATTATCGTACGTAATCCATTTTTCATCTCCGGTTATTAAACGTTTCAGAAACGGCTCGATTTCATTCCGTTTCAGCAGCGCATCGCAGATGTTAATTCGGTCCATCATGTTTTTCACGCTCAACTCATGAGGAACCCATACGTCAAGCTTTTTTTGTAACCAGCTTTGTGTAAATGGTTCAAAACAGTTTTGTGGTCAATGCCTAGCTCCATGCCAATATCGACACTGCTGATATGCTTATCTTGTTGGACTTTTTCAAGAATTTCATCAGATTTTTCAGTGATTGGACGACCGGAGCGTGACTCATCTTTCACATTGAAATTTCCAGAACGAAAGCGAGCGAACCATTTCCGCGCAACAGATTTCGATAAAGTACCTTCACCGTACACAGCACAAATTTTATCACAAGCCTGCGCAGCGTTCTTCCCCTTATCATAATAATATTGCAGAATATAGCGAAATTTCTCATTATTCTTCTCCATTTTCAAGTGCGAATAACTTTCCAACCACTGCACCGATTACAATGTTTCTACGCTCAAACTAACGTTCGGAAGGTCATCTAAAAAACGAGCCGTCGGTGGTGTCGCTGTGACTTGTTGTTCTTTAGTTATCGGCAACCAATGCCATCTATCGGGGAAAACGCCACGAACTTTTTCCCAGACCCAATATTATATCATTGGCAGTAAACGGGTGCTTCTGTTACAATTAACCGTTTATAGGGTGATGGTTCTCAGTCTACGCTGTCTCATAAGCGAATTTTGGGCCATCATAGGATAATGAATGTGTTACGTAAGCCGTTCAGACGAAAGTCTGCCCCTTCGTCTCCCGTTGCGCCCCCGCGTACCAAGGGACGCAGGGATTCGACGACCAAAAGCGAAGGAGCAGATCCCGTAGGTCATCCATCCTTGACATGCATTTTCACACGCACGTGCACTACACAATTATTACAATAACATATTGGAAAAATAATATTCAATACCGCATCACAATATCATACTTATTCTTGTTAAAAAAAGCAATTTGTTGAGGTATTACATTTTACTTTTCTAATGTGTTTGAATGGCAAATTCCGCACTTACAAAAACCTATTAACAATGCTTGATTTTTTTTTCAAGGAAAAATAAGTATCCAAGTATCAGAATCTACACAAATACTCGAAATAAAATATAAATTAAACTTTCTATACAAAAGGATATATCATATAGCACGTATTTTCTTGTAATCAAATATATTGTGATCAAAATGTCATAAATATCAAGTAGACATAACCCTATTATCAAAAATGCAACGTTAGTAGAATGAACAAGGAGAAAAGTTTCGCAGAAACAGTTCACACAATGTTTGGTACAGAAAACAAACCACACCGTTAGGCAGTTAAGCTATTGATTAAAAAATTTTGAGGATATTATCAATAAAAAATACACCGATTCATCTACGACTAGGATGAGCTATTGAAAGTATTACCTTAGTAGCTGAAAGTATTGCTGAGAAACCAACAACCTCGTCTCACCACTATTATCAAAAATTGACAATTTTAAAAACCATCTTAAAATTGCTGATTTTAAAGAGTAGTCTTCATTTTTATCTTTATAAGGTCCAGTTAATTCACGAAATTAAACCAACAGAGCATGCGTACTGACTTACATTTGTCAAACCGTCAATTGGAAGTTGGATCAATTGTTTTTTCGAGCACGAAGTCGGCAATACAGTTATAGTTAATGGTGACCGTTATCTTACGAGTACTTCTGTGACCTGCATTAGTCAGGTATGAATCTGGACGATACATGACGAAACAACCCGTCACAGAGCAGAAGAAATAATACAGTTATTGCAAAAGGGATTTCCGAACCGTTGTAATGGCAACAAGAATTGGCCACCAAAATCGTGTGATCTCAGACTATGTGATTTTTGACAATTGAATATTATTAGGTCGCTCGCATATTATAACTGATGAATTAGAGAATGGAATTCGATGCGTTATAGGTAAAAATGAGCAAGAGTGTGTTAACAAAATCGTGGCGTCCATTTGTTGGATGTTCTGTTTCATACTTAATTGGCGTTTATATACTTTAAGTTGTAATGAAAATATGTATTTTACTTAAAGAAATATATGTTGCACTCTTATTGGGCCATCTTTAGAAACTCAAAATAGATTTCATATGTTATAAAAATAAGCAAATAAAGCAGAAATTCTCCCGTTAAATTATAGATCCTCTGCTTCAAAAATAACCGGAAAGATTTTAAAACAAAGATCATTTTATTTGTTCAAAATATTCTCATTCAGCAGAAATATGATTCGCGCATTTAAAAAATGCATCAAACGGTTTGTTATGTAGATAATTGCAGTGGTGTATATATTGCTCATTGTTGACTATTAATGTCTTTAATTGATCCAAAATAGTTTCCGTTTATTGTCAAATGTAGTTTAGGAAATAAAAAATAATCCTACGAAGTAAAATTTGGCGAATACAGAAAATGAAGAAGCAAAAATATGTATTTTTGGTAAAAAAATCAACAAGTCGATATTTACGGTAAACACGACGAATATAGCATACCAAACACTTCGATACACCAAGATAAATCTCAACATTAACCATTTTTCCATTTTGAACGAATTTTTTTGGATAATCCTCTTGAAATGGTAAAGAATGATTAATTTGATCTTGTAAGGGTGTAAGCCAAGATCTTTATGCTAAATTCGCCACAATGTGGTTTGAGAAATTTCCAATTCCTGTGAACGGCGTGAAATTGACTGATTTGCCTCATTTTGAAATGAAGCAGTTACGGCTGCAAGATTTTCGGTACTTGGAAAGGTGCGTTATCATACTGGCATAGGAACATCCCATAATGAATATTTTGACTCGATTTTATCCACTATAGCACGTACAGCCTGTCTGGTGGGATGATTATTACGACCGAAAATCGGAGTAAGCGCTTTTGAAGTAGCGACCATGGATACACATTATAGATAAAACATCGGGCTAACATCAACTTGCAAAATACCCAATTAATATAATACTACCAATGGTGGTATACGGCTTTCATGATGATCACTCTGCAAACAACTCCACCTTGTTATATTGGTTAGATCGCGTTGCATTTGATGCAATAAATGATATTTACTTTATAACATTTGTTGAGCATGCCTGTATATGATAAATATAACGTGAACATTATCAACAATTTACACGCACTGCTATCGCGAATATCCTATTCACATTTTTAATTTGCACTGTATCCAGTTTAGTTCTTTAAAATTTATTTAAGAAAGGAACAAAATTAATCCATAAAAAACAAAAGCAAAGAAAACGTGTTTGTTAAATTAATTATTTCAGTAGAATGTAAATTTCATGTCAAAATTCAAGGCTTGAAAGTTACATGAGTGAACAATATTCTTTATTATATTATTATTTGCATGTTCTGTCGCGTACAATTCTAAAAAAATTAAAAAAACATTTATAGGAACTATTTCTTTAATTTATTTGTCCAAATTTAGACTTGCCACGTTATAATTTAAATTAAACTAAATGTATAGAAAGCAATGAACATGCACGAGAAAGTAAAAAGATAAATATATAATAAATTTTACAATAATCTTTACATTCGTTATTGCTGCATCGGCGTAAATTCATGGGCCAAAAGGATGTAGAACTAGTTTATATATAATTTGCAGAATACTTAGTTTTTTCTTTACATATGACCAAAATCTATTAATAAGAAACGTAAACTTGTTATTTTTAGATTTCTCGTTGGTGAAATCGCATGTAGGTTGAAGAAATAAATCCAAACAACTTTAATAACACCTAATTTACACATTAGTTAGCATGTCGCTAATAAACTAACTGTGATATTGTTTTGTAAACTGCACTAACACGAGCCACTTACAATGATTTATGACTTTCTCGTAATATCACCAGCGTACTATTGTCTAATTAATCTTACGAAAACAACAGGTTTCTATGAGCACCAATAAACCGTTGGTCGATGAAGAATGGTTCCATGGAGTACTTCCGAGAGAAGAAGTCGTCAGGTTGCTCACTCAAGATGGTGATTTCTTGGTTAGAGAAACTACGAGAAATGACGAATGTCAAACTGTCCTCTCTGTGTGTTGGGGTGGACATAAACATTTTATTGTTCAAACTACTGCGGAAGTAAGTTACAAGACAGTTTGCAATATATTATTTAGAGATAGCGATACTTTTAATTTCAAAATATGATTTGAATGAGTATCACATAAATTCCATTCTTATATGAGTATTATTTTACAAAAAAATTATCAGGTATTTTGTAATAATAACAGATTGGGAGAAAATGTATTTTTAAGGAAATCTAGGCTTTGATATTAATTTAAAATATATCTTTAAGCTTTAATTATCCAAGTACATTTCTTTTTTAACCCGCTGTTTCTGATATTCTTAATATTTTGTACAATTTTGATTTATAACTTAATTTCTATCCTCTTTCTGTCGAGTCTAGTAAAGTAGTATACAATTTTTCGACAAAACATATTTGTAATTTTTCAAAGTATATCCTCTCCACAGCCAATGCACTTTTGCATCCATGAAAACCACACCTTTTTCTTTTCATCAATCTTTCCACGTTAGGTTATTTTATTTTTAAATTTTTCAACCGCTACCTGAGCTCTTGTAAAGCATAAACACTGTAACTTATCCTTTACATGTAGAAACAAAATGTTGTTAGGTGCCAAATCAGAACTGTGCGATAAAAGGTCGATTATTTCAATGTTTTTTTCGTCTTAGAAATATTTTTTCGAATACGAGATGTGGCTATTAAATAACGAGACTGAGAAGTGCGCATGCGCCAAACGCCAACGACTGACAGCTATTTAACGTGAAGCCTTCTCTTTCGAATGCAGTGGCTCTCGCCTCTGTAAACAAATCAGTATAGCCGTAGCCTTCGTTCGCATTAGAATTGTTTTTTGTTTCGCCGTAAAAAAAAGTGTAACAATAGAGCAACGAATTGTGAAATTTTACATGAAACTTGGAAAAATCGCTACTGAAACTTATAATTTATTGAAAGAATGGCAATAAATGTTTATCGCGTGCACATGTTTTAGAGTGGTTTAAGCGTTTTCAAGATGGCCGAGAAGACGTTGAAGATGATTTACGCCTGGGTCGGCCTTCCACGTCAGAGACGGATGACAATATCGAAAAATCGGTAATCTGGTTCGATCTGACCGTCGGTTAAGTATTCATATGATTGCTGAAACTGTAGGAATTGATAAAGAATCCGTACAGCAAATTTTGCATAACAATTTTAACATGCACAAAGTATGTGCCCAAATGGTGCCTAAAATTCTTACGTTTGAACAACAAGAAACTCGCAAAATGTTTGTACTAACACTTTGAATGCCATTGAAAATGAGCCAAACTTATTGGAAAGGATAATAATATGTGACGAATCGTCGTTTTTTACTTATGATCCTGAAACGAAGCGCCAATCCATGCACTGGAAGAGCTCATCTTCACCGAGAGCCAAAAAAGCTCGAATGAGCAAATCCAAATTCAAAGCAATGATGATTGTTTTTATCGATATTCATGGGATTGTGTACCTTCACTGGGTTCCTGAAGCCCAAACTATTAATCAACATTAGTGCCTTCACGTTCTTGCTCAACTCCGTGAAAGAATAAGGAAAAAACGACCCAAATTATGGAAGTGGCGATAGGACGAAAAATGTAGAAGTTATGGCCGTTTGACGATTTTTGCGATTTTTTTGAACCTCAAGCGATGAAATTTAAAAAAATGGAAAAATCAAAGTGTGGGTTTTCAACGTTTTTATAAATCTGTTTTATGTATTCGAACCCATAGGTTCTCCACCCATGTCAGTCAAGAGGTTTCTAGCCAAGTACAGCAGCGCAGTGTTAGACCATCCGACTTATTCGCCGGATCTTGCGTCGTGCGACTTCTATCTGTTTCCTAAGGTGAAATCTGAATTAAAGGGCACAAAATTTGAGTCCGTTGACGATAGGACGAAAAATGTAGAAGTTATGGCCGTTTGACGATTTTTGCGATTTTTTTGAACCTCAAGCGATGAAATTTAAAAAACGGAAAAATCAAAGTGTGGATTTTCGACGTTTTTATACATCTATTTTATGTATTCGAACCCATGGGTTCTCCACTCATGTCAGTCAAGAGGTTTCTAGCCAAGTACAGCAGCGCAGTGTTAGACCATCCGACTTATTCGCCGGATCTTGCGTCGTGCGACTTCTATCTGTTTTCTAAGGTGAAATCTGAATTAAAGGGCACAAAATTTGAGTCCGTTGAAACTGTGAAAGCGAAAGCGGCAGGCGTCCTGAAGGAGCTGACAGAAGAAGGCTTTCAGCACTGTTTCGAACGATGGAAGATTCTCTTGGAGAGTTGTAGGGATAGAGGAGGGGTGTATATTGAAGGTGATAATAAGTAAATATGCATGAAATCAAAATAAAATGATTTACAGTGTCAGTCTCGTTATTTAATTGCCACACCTCGTATTTTGAAGAACTTTATGCAAATAATCTGTATTAACGGTACATGGCCATTAAAAAAATAAAAATCATTATTTTTTTAAATCAAAAGTTCGGTTTATTTTTTAGGCGGAATAAAATTCTCGTCCATTATATTTACCATCATGTTTATTTTCAATCTACTACAACTACTTTAATATAGTTGTACAATGAAGACTATTATTATATTACTTAAATAATACATTTTATACAATTAAATTCTGTAATTTTTCAAGGGTCATTTCCGATTCGAAGGACCTGCATTTCCCAGCATACGCGAATTAATACTCTACCAATATAACAGTGGTCTAGCAGTTACTGGTCGGTCTGGTGCCATTTTACACAAACCAATACCCAGAGAACGTTGGGAATTGAACAATGATGATGTAGTCTTGCTAGATAAAATTGGAAGAGGTAATTTTGGAGATGTTTACAAAGCTCAGCTAAAAAGTACTAGTCAAGAAGTGGCAGTCAAAACATGTCGAGTGACGCTGCCCGATGAACATAAGAAGAAATTTTTGCAAGAAGGTCGAATACTCAAACAATATGATCATCCGAATATCGTTAAACTAATTGGAATTTGTGTTCAGAAACAGCCAATTATGATAGTTATGGAATTAGTTCCAGGTAAAGTAAATTATTTGTTTTAATGATCATATATTCAAATAAATTTTGGCGTTCAAGTTGCATATGAAAATAAGATTGAAGTAATTTTTTTAATTAAATAAGTTTAATATCAAACATCATTTAATGATATTGTTTTGATATAATAATTACTTATGTTATAGTTATCATATCCCAAACTGAAACAGCTGAGAAGTATTCTTTTTTTCGTAAATGTAAATATAAAAAAGCGTAAAATTATCACAGAAAAAAGTAAAGAAGCACCGCGTCCTTATTTTAAAAACGTTTTAGATATATAATGTCAAACTACTGCCAAATTTATTTAAACGCACAATACTTCTAAATATTTTATTGAAATTAAAATATTTAAACATTTTTGTGTACATAGGAGGCTCTCTTCTCACTTTCTTACGAATGAAAGCAGCTACCCTTACTGAAAGTCAGCTTATGAACATGTGCCTAGATGCTGCAGCAGGTATGAGATACTTAGAATCCAAAAATTGCATACATCGTGATCTAGCAGCGCGTAATTGTTTAGTGGGTAGGTCTCACATATAGTTTTTGATAGCTCAACATAATGGCGATTGTGTATTTTTCAGGTTACGCAAATGTCGTTAAAATTTCAGATTTTGGAATGTCCAGGGAAGAAGAAGAGTACATAGTTTCAGATGGAATGAAACAAATTCCTATAAAATGGACTGCCCCTGAAGCTCTGAACTTTGGTAAGACACCATATGTTAAAGAAAGATGCAATTTAAATTTTTTGCATGTTATTTCACAATGATAAAATGCACTCTATCTCCACTTAATTATAAATAATACAAGTTTAATTTTTGAAGGATTTGGGTTATCAAAATTAGACCAGAGCATCAAACATTAGTTTACCTCTTTTTCTTAAAGTAATTTGCAATTGGTTTTCTAATAATTATGTATCTGCATCTCTACGTTGAGCACTATACCCGCTGAAACATATTTATTGTCTTACTTTTTTCTAGTGTCTAGTTATTACACTTTCTTTCAGAAATCTTTTAGTTTGACGGCTATTAATGATTCTAGGATTTCCAATATTAATATGTATAAACTGTAAACCATTTATCATATCTTTGAGTGTTTTAGTTTATATTTAATTAACAACACAGCGTACTTTTATACCCAAGTCTACAAAACTTCATTTAACATTATAAACATTACATTGCAATATACATCATTATTGCACTACCATCGCCAACCTCAAACATTAATTACCCCAATATGAAGGTGGTATTTTTTGTAGGATTTAAATTTAAATAAATTCAAAGTTTTAGCTAATATTTTATTGCATACTAGCAATTGATGCATTTGAATCTTTTAATCCTTAATTTTGCATAAAATTTTAGCATTTTTTACTATTCTAATATAACGGATTTCTTTCAATTCAAAACAAAGTTTAACTTGCTTTTCTTATATACTTTATCCATATGGCTTCCTTTGTATATAAAAATGCTCCTTGATCCATTAATAAAGAGGTAATATTAACTAATAAAATTCACCAAATCATAAATCTAACAACTTTCGAGCCTGTCTAGTTTCTATTTTCTACTTGATGAACGACTCTTCGAATAAAGGTAGAAATTTAATTTAAAATGTTTTTTATTTCAGGTAAATACACTTCATTATGTGACGTTTGGAGTTATGGAATTCTATGCTGGGAAATATTTTCACGAGGAGGTACCCCATACAATGGTATGAGTAATTCTAAAGCAAGAGAAAAAATTGATGCAGGTATATATTAAAATTTTATTTTATGAATATAAATTTATTTACATAATATATAGGTTATAAAATGCCAGCACCTGAAAACACACCAGATGAAATGTATAGATTGATGCTACGTTGTTGGGAATACAAACCAGAAAATAGGCCTAACTTTGAACAAATTAATACGGTCGTGGAGACTCTTTGTGCAGCTTACAGGGTCTCATTTCTATGATGTACAGTATAGTTCTATAACAATATGTTACACTATTCTCTTTTTTAATTAATCAGAATCTCTTTTATTTTTTAAATATTCAATTTAAGTTTTATACACAATTTATCGTGCAATTAATAAATTTTACATATATTCATTCATATCTTTTTTTATATGACAATAGTTTCTCTTTATTTAGAACAAAGTTTCTGTGATCAACATAATATGTATGGGTTGAATGTTTTTTACTATGAAATAAGGGATCTATTGCCATGTTTTTTGTAAATGTACATTAACACTGAATTATTAAAATGCATCTATTTTAAAATATGTATTTATATTGTTGTATTTAGAACTTAGTGTATATCGTATGATGTAACAATTTTGACTGAGTTTAATAAAAGTTTTTATAAAATGTATTTTTTATTCCCTTTTGGTATCCCCTATAATCCCTCTGATTCTGTGCTGCCTTATTTGAATTATAAAACTGTAATTATGTATACCGTTTAAAAAAGTCAACGATCATAATTCACATGTGTTTTCCCATAAAAAGATGTCGAGTTACTGAATTGTAATTTATAATTATAACTTTTCGTGCAATGTTATGAATATAAATAAATTGCAATGCATTATATTACAATTATCACATAAAGCAAAACGAAGTTGTTAATGACATTTAATAAATGACCAAAAGTAAATGTTTAAAATTATAATTCTATTATTACAAATCAGTAACTCGATGTTCTTTTATGCAACTATCTAGGACGTCGAACGTGAATGATTTAGTGGAAGAATGTAATGCATATTATGACCTGACTTTGCAGATTTACACGGTGTACGTGAAAAATTTCAATTTGATGTCTGTCTGTAGGTAACATAAAAATCTCTGGAGCATTTTATCTTGGTATATTGGCGACACTTTTTCGTGCGTATGTGTCGAAATAAATAATTTCCCAATTAGATTATAGTTATCAATGGTAAATATTAAAAGTAAGCAGTAAAATCAATCTTACATCAATGCCAATCTAAGCATAGTATCTGCTCACCTCATTTATAAAGTGAATGTAAAAGTTACAATTGGACATTTATATATTTTATAGTTATTAAAAAAGAAATTAATGATTTATATTTATGTAATTAGAAAGGGGTAAAAACATAATTGTATGTAAAAAATGTTTTATCATTCACTAAATTATCTCCGACGTGTTCAACCTGAGCATATTGTAGCGATATTCTCTACTACAGTGACAACAATCTCTAGATGAAATTCAACGTTGGTTGTGTTTCCACATTTAGTGTGAAAGTTTGAATATAACATGAATTCATATTCCAAAATTATACATTTCCTTTTTGTGCCTGCTCTAATTTAAGTCTACATAAATTACTGGTATGGGTTTCGTTGTTGATTTTTGTCTAATATTATATACATTTATAACCGTGTGCACTTGATTTTCAAGATCATAAGCAGTAAGCTAAGCATTGAACAATTCAACTTTATTTTTCAATGTGAAGTTTCAGTTGTAAAGTTTAACTTGCTACAGACCTGTAATTTGTAATCTAAATGCAAACAAGTGTCCCAACTTTAGACAGTAGGTGTATATTAAAACTGCGCCACTGCTGAAAACTGTAGAAAATACGTAAAGCTCAGTAGGATATATACTTGTAAGCTAAATAAATACTATGTATTACTGTGTTCACTGAGAAACTATTACTTCCTTCAGGAAACTCCAAAATTAATATTTTGAAACTTGTTAAAATGTTTTTCTAATTGTTGCTATAATAACGTTAATAAAGTATCTATAATTTATAAACGTAGTTTTAATTTTTGTTCTGTGTGTTTTAAAATAACATTGATTTATTTTCATAACGAGATAGGAACACACGCTTCTTTAGCGTCTTCTCGTGCTGACCAAATTAAGGTCTTTTCCGTGGTGGTATTGTCGCCCTTCTAATTTCTTTTCTCTCTAAAGACATGTCTTATGTGACTTATTCTTTTATATACTATTATTGAATCAAAATTTGTTATTTGCCAGTTCTCGTCTTAAAATTGCTTTTTTTATACACATTTATCGTTTCTAAGCCATTTACTTCACACATCTTTAAATCTTTTATATGAAATTGAAAGTATGACGGCCACTCGCCAAAATTACGATTTGTATAGAACAGTTGGATGAAATAGTAGCTCTCATGGTGTAGTAGGTGGAACACTTAGCATCTCTTAATTATTCCGATTAACCAGCAATAAAACAATTACATCTTACTTCAAATTTTCATTTTTTGTAATATATAATTATTGCACGTAAATACATTAAATAAAAATTATAATTTTTTAATAAAAAAATGTTGAATGAAAAACAAGAACATTAACACAAAAATTATTATTTACTGAAAAATACATATGTATATTTCTTTACAAAAAATATATACATAGAAAAATAAATTGAGAAATTGGCAAAATTAAGCTATTTTCTTTAAAAGCGAAGGCAATAGCGAAATTCAATTTGGTGATGGCCTGATGCGCCTTGAAAGCTAACATGGCTGTAACAGGCCAAGTCTGATACCACTTATATCCTATTCTACAGCCTAGAACTACACACCAGTCGCCTATTACCTTAAAATTTGACCTCTAGGTACTTATTTTCATAAACTTGTATGATCTAATAACCTATTCATTAAATCAACACGACTTCGGCATATTAGAATACTCCATTCAAATTATAATAATTATAATAGTCCATGTCTTCACATCTCCCACCAGTTTATCACCAATTGCCAAGAGTTATTATGCCTGTACTCGGGGGGTGACTTAAGATGTTTGTCAGTCAACATTTGCTTAAGCAGGAAAGCGAAATCAAAATAATGAACCGACACAGTCTTTAAATGAAATCATAACTGAAATATAAATATTATATATTTTATATAAAAAATGAGACATATCATATGTTAACTATGTTCAGTAAACAATCCAATAAGAGTTCAATGGTTTATTCATTACCTGGGTGTTGTCTCTTTGTTAAGGTAAATATATCCTTTTTACTTCTTTGGCAATAATTTTATTGTACAATCCCTATGGAAACCACTTAAAATAAAATTTTGTATACTCTGGTTTCTCGTAATATGTAAGTGTTGAGTTTGTTCCATCAATTACTCGTTGTCTAATATTGAATTGTATCAATAATACCCAAAGAATACTTTTGACGACATTAAGTTATTTATACTATGTTCTAGAACAACAAAACATAAATGCTGAGTTATTATAATTTTTGTGTACTACCTAAACAATGAATACTGTAGTATTATTTCCAATTTTCGGGCATCTTGTCTCCCTCAACAATAATCCTTCGATTTTAAATATTGAAATCCTGATTGTAATATTTATATTTTGGAGATAAAATGGTATAACAGATTTTAAATTTTATATTATCTTTGGATTCTAACCCGGAATAAAAGGCACCAAATCTGTTTATACATTTACTCTTTTAGATGTAGTTGTTGAATTACCGACCATCGCCCTTACACAACCTTTATAATGCAAGGGGGGTGGTCGGTCATTTACAGCCACATTTAAAGAAACTGTAACAAGAATAAATACTAAATATTACTTAAATATAAATATTTTACATAAAATGACTACCCACATTATTCTGATCTATGAATATAAAATTTATATTTATCTATTACTTTAATTTTCATTCACCTCAACAAGCTTAACATACTTCAAGACAGGTATAATAATTACGAAATCATTATGTAATAAATATTTTTCTATGGGTATAAATTAGAATAATCTCACAGAGACAGTCACAATAAAAGCATATAAATTGTTAACAGATTGTTATGTCATATAATTTAAATTCTTACTTACCAATGCATAATTAACCGAATCAAATAAAAATAAAATACAAATCACAAATATTCATGTTATGATACTAATTTCTTATTTTGTCTTCTTTTGCCACATGTTTAAAATTAAAAACTTTTTCCACTTGTCCCTATCCTTTGTTCCCTTTCTCGTTTGAATTCAGCAAAGGTTCTGTTTTCTTTAACGAATACATTTATGTTTTAAGTTTTCTTCTAGATCTGTCCTTTTTACTCTTATTTATTTACTAAGTCACTTGGAGAAGTGTAGTTAACTGCGAAAATTGATTAAAACTAACCCCTTTACAGCAATGTAGTTTTTCAATTGTATAAGTATTACAACTAAGTTATCATCAACAGTAAAACTTAAATATACATAACTAAAGTACATGATTCCGTTACGATCGTATTAAAATTGTTTTTGTGATATACAGTTATTACCACATAAAGGTTAACGATGCACACGAAAATATATCTTCCGAATTCATAGAGGATGGTTTTTACACCGTGTAAACAAAACGTTAGCAACCGGAGCATGTCTATAATTCATAATATAATAGTACAAAGTAGATATAGTAATACGCGTAATATGTACATAAAGTTTAAATCAGGAATATTTTCCGATCACGTGATCACTGTCGTATGGAGTAAGATATCGACAGGAAGTGAGGATGTTAAATACTATATTTATATTGCTGTCAGATGCGATAATGTACTATATATCTAACCTGTAAACCTGCAAATAACAAATGCAAAAACTGCCTACAAATGTTACCTAAGTGTAAACTTACAAGGATGATGAAATAAATATGATAAATTAGCTGTTAGAACAATAATAAATAGCAGCGGTAAAATACAAGAAATATAACAATATCGGAACTATGGAAAAGACAAACTTCATAAGGCAAAAACAAAGACACTATTTTATCTGTATTATACGTGACACATGTTCTGCATACGTCTGTTTCTATTTTTTTCACGATTTCATGACAAGACGTAGCTTGTAACTCTAGAAAAACGTTTGCGCGATGAATTAGACAAATGCCGGTATATGTTCGTATTTTGCAGCGCTGTTTTTGTGTAAATGAAATGATCTAATTGTTTAGATCTAAATATTTCACATGAATTTTATTTACTATATTTTATTAATGTTACATTCGATTTATTGATATGATTGCCATAAAAAGTTTTGCACCAAATTATTACATTATCTTTCTCACTTTTAAATTAGTAAAATAATTTTAACTGTAACTAATATAAATTTAATAAGTTCATCATCTTCATGAAGCATTCTAAACTGGCATTAACTTAAAAAAAACCAAAGGGTATGTCGCCGAAACTTTAACATAAAATATTAAATTTCGGAATTAAAGTTACGTTAACAAAATTAAATATTCTAAAGAAAACAGTAAGCAAAATGCAGTGTGAAAGCTCGACCAAAATTGTGATTTAGATCGCCAACCTTTTTGTGGTAGTAATTGTACTTTACTTGTGTAAAGTGAATGCCAATGCTTCGATTATTATTATTTTTCTACTGCTGGTGATGACAACTTAGTTTTGAAAGGCGAATACAGTAAAAAATCTGTATTATGGTACAGCAGTCATTTTTAACCAGCTTTTTTCTCATTAGCTTTGCTCATAGAGTGTCAATTTAACAAAACCATTTGATTCTCACATTCATTTTTTTCCTTATTGTTGCAATTCTAAGAATATTTTTGTTTCCACGGATAATTCTCATTCTTAAAATACTTTTCTTTCCCTTTAATCCCAACATATCTTCTTGACCTTCCTCATATTTGGATCTAGTTTTATAAACATGTTTCTTTTTACCATTATTGTTAACATTTTATGCTATCAAAAATATTTTCTAACTCCATTCTGCTTCTATTCAGTAATTTTCTATTCCATTTTGAGTTTAGTTGTTTTTATGGTAATACTATCATTTAATATTGTATCCATTGTTTCTTTTAATCTCTTCTCTATTGTACAATCATACTTTGCTAAATATATCTGTTTAGTTATATATATTTCTACTCCTCTTTTTCATCTCTGCTGTTATAATATATATAATCTATTCATGTCCTCTCTTTCATTTGACTTAGTTCTACCTCTTTTAAACACAATCTTCTTGTATTTCAACTAACTAATTTATGTTTCTTGTATGCAGTTGCATACCCTCTTACTATTATTTAACTCCAGATTAGTATTATTAATAAATTTCATAATGTATTACTGCTTCAATTCACTTCTCTCTTTCTTTATCTTTGCATTCTGACAATGTATCCTTCACTTTTTGTATTAGCTCACTGTTTATATACTTTCCGATTTTTAACATTTTACAAATTGCTCTTTCCTTTTAAAATTTTCTTTTCTCTCCATTTTCCAATTCTACCATTCATTTTTTATTTCTTGACCTTTTTCTTCTTAATATGTACATTTTCAGAAGTTCCTTTATTTTCTCCTTAAACACCTTCATTCTGAGACAATTTTGAATATATCATGTATTTCATTCCTTTATTTCTCCATAGCTTCATGTTATTTTTGAAAATCTCCTTAATATAAATGTATACTGTCAACACATTTGTTTTTGTTAGTTCTAATTTTTGTTAATGTTTTAATGGGAATATATACACATAAAATGTATAAATTGTAATTTAGGATTCCTACCTTTTGAAACAGAAATTATTATTTCCACTTTAAACTTTCCACTTACACACCAATCTAAATTAATTTTAATCAACTTTATGCCACAAGTAAAATAACGACTACCCGGTAAATTAGGTCGCATTACCACGTACTTATTTAAACGCTAGAATCGAGATTAAGTACTATAATTTAATTGGATTTGAATAATGACTCTCCTTCATGATAGGTAACATTGGTGTCTGTATTTGCTTGAGGATTCAAGAGTAAGAAGAGGGTTAAAACAGTGATAAGTTGATACACATAAGTTTATAGCAAAAAGTACTATTGAAAGAACAAAACCTATATATGTATGTATTTTGAGAGCCATTCTGCCTTGGGAGCAACATTTAATTATCACAAACAACTTAGAAAGAGTAATTAAAAGAATTTTTCGTAAGGTTTAAGATAGATGAGGTTATAATTTCTAGGTTCAAGTAGATTTCAGGCAAAATTGAACGGTAAACTCTAAATTTGTTTCATAATTACTGCAAAAAGAATTTTGAAAATTGAAAATCACCATGGTGAAGCAACTATACAAAAAGCGTTGTCTGAAATAATTTAAAACTGATTTGTGGAAGTAACAAAAACGAAAAGAACTCAGTAATGATGTGGACTCATACTAAACTGTATAATTGTAAATGCAATGTACTTTTTAACACAAAAATTTGGAAAGAATATAAATATAAAATTAACATTAAATTTCTTTTCACAGACTGCCAATATGCATTCAATTTTATTAAAAAAGATGAAAAGAATTGACAATACGTAATGAATGTGTAGACATATTTGTGACAACTTTGAAAAAATCTAGAATATCTAGAAAGATATATAAAACAATAATGAAGGAAATAAAAATTGATCAAAGAATCAAAAAAAAAAAGATAACAGCAACAAGTAAAGATATTTAAACTTTACATGTCATAAGACAGTTATGGAACTCATAAAGACATGAATGAATAAATGGAATAGAGGTTGATCTGCCCTATGAAAAAAATTTAACACAGCTTGCAAGAAGCAGTATTCCACAGCAGAAGTAAATTCACTTAAAGTTATATAATTTAAATGTATAATTTACCTGGCTCTGTTGGTATTTCTTTACTTAACTGTAAAGCATCCCAAAAAGAATTCCTTATTGTTGGCTTTTCATTAAATCCTATACATATGAAACAGTTATTCAATTTAGCATTGAAAATTATAATACTATACCGGGTAAGTTGATTGTTGGTAATGAATTTGTTACTAAACGGTTGCCATTCAGACATTCCTTAATAAAATGAGAGGAACAAACAAAATAGCAGTTATACAATGTTTTTCTACTGAACTGGTATAATAAAGGTTGCCCTATTCTTTCTATCCATATTTCTAGTAAATCTTTTTTGTTTAAAGGAAATCGGTGTCTAAAAAAAATTGTGTACACATAACAAAAATGAATGCTTTCCCAACTACCTTGAAGAAATTTCATCTTTACAACCAAAAACACAGCACTTCTTTCGATAGGACATTGATTTTCTCCAAAAACTAAAGAATAATGTATATCTGCAATAAAAATCACATAACATTTATAACCTTAATTTCATTATAACTTGGTAAAAGTTAATATTAGATAAAAATTTAAGTAAAGTTTAACTTTATTAAATTACTTAATTTTACTAAATACGTACGTGTAACGATTCTCGCTAAAGTTCTAAAATAAACAGATTTCCTTCAGAAACACAAAGATTTTTCCTAGATTTTCAAATTAGTAATTAAATTTAATAGTTATATAGATACTATACAGAATACAATAGAAAATAAACTAGTACAGGGAAATCAAACGTCATCTTTTAGTTAAGCAGTCACAAGCAAAATATTTAGAACTGTATCGATAATGCAGGAAATATATTCCTAATTAGAGAGCATTCTTTGTTCTTGTTATTTTGTTTGGATCTAATAAGTGAGATGTGGCATAAATCGTTATTTAAAGGGAGTTGTTTTACTAGCGATGTCATATAGAATAAAAAATGCATCATCAAGAGAGAAATGTAATTTTATGGTTATAGTTAATTAATCATTAGAATTCTTTAACAAGTACCGTGAAAACTAATCTTATACTTGAAATAATACATAAGGTATATATAACACAAAAATACTAGTTTTATAAACGGAAAGTAATGCAATAACAAGCAGGCAGCTTTTAACATTTTATCCTTAGTAAAAATATCGCATTAATGTAATTTTTTATACAATTTATCCTTAAATTTAATTCCATACATGCCATTAAATAATTTGAAGTTATATAAATATGTGTAAGATCTTATGAGTGCAATCTAAAGAAAGAAAATGATTTCCATGAATCGTATTATTTGGGTATTTTGTCTCAAATAATTTTTCTCCTGAGAATTATCAGTTAAAGTGTGTAGGATAAGAAACAAGTCCCCTTCATTAAAATGTTTAGTACTAGGAATTTGCTAACTTGAAAATGCAATTCTAACAAGTACACTATAATTTTTCAGATACTTTATAATTTTTCATTCTTCTAAAAAAATACAAATGCCTCTCAACAACTTTATTTTAACTGAATGGCAAAATTTGACATAGTCTACAAGGAATTAATAGAAATGTTATTTAGTAGATTGGGTATTTTTTTTGTTTATTTTTATGGAGCACGTTTCTTGTGATTCTAATTTTTCTTTGACATCTAATTTCACTTATAGATTTTAATAATTAAAACTTATTAGTACTATTTTGCAATTACGTTTATAGAAGCAATATAAAAATATTTACATGATTTATTAAAGTTATAAATATAAATTTATTAGTTCATCACTAACAGCAGATGGTGTGAGTATACCTAAATCTGTAAATAAAAGAGTAATATAGATGGGAGGTGTATAATCAACTAGTGGATGTTGCTTTTTCAAGTCATTGTTTCGCATACTTTTTGTATACTGAAATAGAAATTTTATAATAAAACAGCATTCATCTATAATTTTAAATTTTTACCTTGTATTCATCAGGCAAATCACTTTGACTTAAAGGAAATAATCTAGTAAATTTAAAACTTTCTGTTAAAACATAAAATGGCTTTTTCATTTCTTTTGCACATAGACCAATCGTATAAGTTCCTATCTAAAAATTTTTTTAATAGTTATGAACATAATTATATAAATATATTAAAAGATACTTTATTAATTATTCCTCCACTTTCAACAACACCTTCAGCTCCAACCATAACAAAATCTACTTTTTCCATTACATAACCGACCGCAGAATCAAGTATTAAGGTACATGTTATACCTTCTCTTTCCAATTCTCTTGCTATCCTTTCTCTAAATTAAATTAATTTATTAAAAATCACAAACAGGACTGGTTATTACAATTTTACCCACTGTCATCTGGTGCAGATATTGTCACATAAACATGAAATCTTTTTTTCTGTTTTGCTGCTTCTTTGAGTGTTAAGAGAACAACTCTTGATCTAGAATGTGTTAGCACACGCTACAATTAATAAATTAAAATAAAATGCATTTATATACATATATGAATCAAAATATTACAGAACCATCAACAATAAATTGTGCAGCTAGTTTTACAATTTTACTTCTTGCTTCGTTTAACTTCTTCAAAAATAGTAGACCTCTATTTAACATAATTTCTTTACATTCCTCTATAGACTAAAACAAATATTTTACTATCTTATATTATTATATTGGGATTCTTACATTTCGATCTAATTTAGCAAAAGTGATAAAACGCAGAAAAAGTTCACATCCAGAATTAATTGCAGTAACCGGATAATTAGTGTTTCTCATTACATCGATGCCAATCTTGAAATTCTCATCCAATTCTTGCACAGTTGATGCTAAAATAGGTTATGAATAAAAAAAGTGATAATTACACAAATTTTTGTATACATTTATCCTTTTTAATAATCTCTAATAATGTTCGAATTGCTGCTATACCAGCAGAAACATCTTCTTCTCTTTGTAAAATATTGGAGAAGTAATTTTCTATATCTAGGAGAAACATATGTATATTCGCATGAAATATTATCGAAAAGACACAGTGATACCTTGTCTATTCATTTTTATCTCGATTAGCTACTTTTGAAATAATTAAGTAAATTTCATCACATTTCTTGTACTCCCTAACCTATTTTTTGAGATTACAATATTGATATATAGGTGGCGCAATGTGCTTAATTTTTGTCATAATATTTAACCAATGAAGTTTCTCTGTTAGTCACGTGTCACCAGTTCACAATTTTGTCAATTGTTTAGCCTTTGTGGATAGCTTTGTCATTGTTCCATTTTCTTGGGAATTTGCATGTATATTTCTTTAATTGTGTAAGTAAATCTATTATAATTTGTATTTCATTCTTGTAGACCAGAAGATTAGAACCTATTTACGTTTTATGTATTGGTACATGGACCTTTCTGTATAGTTTAATAGTCGCCATTTTCTTGCTTCTAGTGAAATAATCTGTATTATTTCTTCATATTTCTTCTAGATAATGTTTGTCTTTTGTCTAATTAAAGTCGTTTAGTGAAATGTGTGTCGTAAGTGCTTAAGAAATCTAAACCTTCCTCTTAAACATCTGTCAAAATTAATCAACTGCATAAGTTTTTTTGTATTCATGTTCATATACCGCATCTCACAATCATATTCATTAAATCTATTTCGGTATGAATATAATTTAAAGTTCGAGTAAATTGATTTATGGTAATTCCAATAATTTTATATTGATTTTTTGTGGGTTTAGTTTTTGCTAAAATAATGTATGTGGTACATCAAATAGATTTGTATTAAAATATGTTTCATTGCCATAAAAACAAAAGTGTTGTGGCTTTTATTACACTATTATGATAATTGTGTCTTGTTAAACTTTCTTTCCAGTTTTCAAGTGATTAGTGTTAGGTTATCGATTTGTGTGTATGTATTTATCGACTATTGTGTAGTTTACCTTGAAATGTTTGACCGATAGAAAGGTCTGTGAGGGTGTGAAATTTTTGTGTTTTGGGTATCAATTTCTGTTCATTTTAAAACTGATATTGACATTAGTGATGATGTTTATTTGTCAGAGTTCTGCCAAATTGATGTGGCGCGGAGGTGGAAGTTACTAATCGTTATGTGTTTCAAATTTTAGAGGAAAGATGTGCGTAAGTGTTTCATATAAATATTTTTTTAAAGCAATTAGAATTGCCAATAAAAAAGACGTATTTCATTATGCAGTATCTAAGCGAAAAAAACGAGTTACATGAAGTGAAATAACCCCGAGAAGAAGGTTTTGGGTGAATTTTAAAGTTGGAAAAATTCCTCTGTTAAATAATTAAATAATATCAATAATAATTCTATTCTTTTCTCTTATCAATCCTTCCTTTAAGTGAATGTAAATTAAAATCCTTATTTTGAATTGTGGAAATTTTCTATTCAAACAAAACCCAGTTGTTTGAAGATATACATATATAAGTTAAGAAAAATATATAAATTCTCTATCACTAATAAAATATTTGCTTTAATATAAAAAGAATATTTAATTTTATAAACGTTTAAAATATACGCGAGTACGGAATACAATTCGTGTCATGCACATAAATATTCCCAGTAAAATTAACTCAAGAAATATTTAAAATGTTTGTCGAAATAGTGTTTTAAATTTTTTAATTTATTTAGAAAAATGTCATTTAATATTTAAATGCTAAGTAGTTTTTAAATTAGGTTTCTAGTTAATTAATATCTAACTCGTTTAAATTTGATTAGATGATACTAGTTTAGTAAAATGTCAACATGTACTTTAGTTGCCATTTCCTGGCCGCTAAAATCTATTTTTGTGTAATTTTTTGTTGTATCGATTTGTCCCTTTGTGGACATTTTTTTCATCTGTTAATTTGTAACTTTAAGTTTTGATTCCGTTGAGCCTTATACCTCCAAGTACTCTTTCAGAACCATAATGTTAACATACATTTGCTTCATCATATTGTAATTCTTACTGAATGAATTTTAAATTTCATATTTTTAATCAAAAAGTGGAAAATTGGCGCTGCCGGTGATGTTTTGACAATTTTGTTTTTGTAATCTTGAGTCTGTTATAAAAAGAATTTCCATTTTAAAAATACGTTGACGTATTGAAGCGGTTTATTTAAAGTTGAAACGTGTTTATTTGTAGAACATAGATTAATTAAATGTTAATTAAATGTTAATAACGATATTGTATAATTGTTAAATTAAAATTTTCTGCTAGTAGCCATAATATTACGTAACTTTTTAAATTTCGTTCTTTTATGCGATATACATAAATATAGCAAAAATAAAACTGGTTTACAGAAATAAATATACTAAAATTATTAACTTGTGAAGCATTTTAGTAATAATTTCGTAAATTTAAGAGAACACCTATTAAATAAATTCATTACAATGAATGTATCGTATATATTCATGATGTAATTAATCAATTAAGGGTAATATAACCCCTTTCCACAATAATTTTCTTATTCTGTATACGTATTCTACAATTAAGTTGTCATCATCAGCAGATAATTAATCCAGTGTCGTACTTGGAACTATGGCAAAGTCCGCACAAAGACAAAGTCTGTACTAACTAGACTTATACCGTCGAAAGCCACACACAGAGAGACAGTGTGTGTCTTGATGCTCGATTCTGCGGTTGGTTATATAATGGAAAAAGTAGGTTTTGTTATGGTGGAACCTAAAGGTATTGAAAGTGAAGTAATAATTCATAAAGTATTTTTTAATGTATTTATAATTATGTTCATTATTATTAAAGAAATTTTTAGATAGGAACTTATTTGATTGGTCTATGTGCAAAAGAAAAG
This sequence comes from Dermolepida albohirtum, assembly GCA_031893035.1. Classification (NCBI taxonomy): domain Eukaryota; kingdom Metazoa; phylum Arthropoda; class Insecta; order Coleoptera; family Scarabaeidae; genus Dermolepida; species Dermolepida albohirtum. Next base: position 56,370 of record JAVIWB010001518.1, on the reverse strand, counting down.
GAAAAACCACTTTGTTTTGACTCAAAGTTTTAAATTTACTAGATTATTTCCTTTAAGTCAAACTAATTTGCCTGACGAATACAAGGTAAAAATTTAAAATTATAGATTAATGCTGTCTCATTATAAAATTTCTATTTCAATATACAGAAAGCAACATCTATTAGTTGATTATACGCCTCCCATCTATTATACTACTGTGGGCAAAAAATAGTAAGACTTTTTAATTTAAATTTCGCCCGAAAACCCATTCGTCCAAATATTTTTTTTCTAGGTCAGTGACATCTGTGCCAAATGTCACATCAAAATAATCATTAGTATACGCTTGTCTTTCTGAAGTACAAAAAGTGCATTCGGCGATTTTTACAATGACTGAAATTATTCAACAAAGAAGTTCCATTAAATTATGTGTTCGGAATCAAATTTCTGGTGCCGAAACGTTCAGAATGTTGCAAAAGGCCTTCGGTGATAATTGTTTGTCGCGAGCAAGTGTTTTTGATTGGTACAAATTATTCAAAGGGGGTCGAGAAAGCGTTGATGACAAACCACATCCAGGACGGCCATCAACATCAACTGATGATCAACACGTCAATAGAATCAAGAAATTGGTGCTTGAGAATCGACGATTAACAGTGAGAGACCTTACTGGCATCGTTGGAATATCGGAAGGATCAGTAAAAACCATTTTGAAAGATCATTTGGGCCTAAGAAAAGCGAAAGCACGATTTGTTCCAAAATCACTCAATTTTTTCGAAAAACAGCGTCGCGTTAATGTCTGTGAAACAATGCTTTCCGACTATCAAGACCAAATAAAAGGCATCATAACTGGAGATGAGACTTGGATCTACGCTTATGACCCGGAAACAGACGATCAATCGGCCGAATATCGTATCAAAGGTGAGCCGAAGCCCAAAAACCACGTCAAAGCAAGTCAAAAATCAAGGTTATGTTGACAGTTTTCTTCGATTATCGAGGTGTGGTGCACTCCGAATTTCTTCCGACCGGCCAAACTCTCAACAAAGAATACTATTTGAGTGTTATGCGTCGTTTGCGCAATGCTATTCGTAAAAAGAAGCCAGAATTATGGGTCGACAACTCTTGGTTTTTGCACCACGATGAACCGTCGCATACTGCATTAATTCTTCGTGAGTTTTTCGCCAAATTTTCAACCAATATCGTGCCGCAATCACCGTATTCGCCTGATTTAGCTCCGTGTGACTTCTGGCTATTCAGCGAACTCAAACGACCGCTCCGGGGAAACCGTTTTGAGTCAATTGAAGACATTAAACGTGAATGGCTACGCGCATTGAAGGCTATTACTGAAATTGACTTTAACAACTGTTTCGAAAATTGGAAGAAACGTTGGCGCAAGTGTATTGGGGCCAGGGGGGACTACTTTGAGGGGGACGAAATAGATTTGGAAGAATAAATTAAGAATTTAAAAATTATGAACAAAGTCTTACTATTTTTGCCCGCAGTAGTATATCATTCTATTATTCCCTTAGTGTGTGTTTGACATTCGACGGTGTAGTCTAGTACAGATTTTGCCGTGGTTCTAGGTGCGACACCGTGATTAATTATCTGCAGATGATGACAACTTAGTTGTCGAAATACAGAATACGAAAATTATTGTGGAAAGGGGTTATATTAACCTTAATTGATTAATTTAACCGACCAGTCTCCTTTAAAATTTACCTTCATAATGTCAACTTAAAAAAATAGCGTTATAAATATTAATGAAAATATAAATTTTGCGCAATCATGATAGTTTACAGCACTGATGGAAAACTATATTTTTGTGTGCGTATATGTAAATATGAAAGGGTAATGTTAAATTTTGTCGAGACATGGTTAAGAAATTAAAAACATACTAACTTTATGATACATTAGCTTTTTATAAATGTTTTAATATATTTGATTTATTTTTAAATTTTCAGACGTTTATAATTTATGTTTTTCGTATCATGTGTTAGCTTATGCCGACAATCTAAAAATCTTTAGCAGTATTAATTCACCTGAGGATAGCACTAATCTTCAAACAAATCTGTGCATTAATGACGAATGGTGTACCCATAATCAGATACAGCTAAACATCGACAAATGTGCTGTTCTCTCTTGTGAAGTGACACTCCGCTTTACTATGACTATAATGTTCGTCAATCTACTATACCTAGAGTATACAACTTCAAAGATCTTGGAGTTTTGTTCGACTCCCATCCCAGCTTTTCTAAGCATATAAGTAACATAACTACATAGTCTTCTACAAGTCTTGAGTTCCTTATTCGGTCTTGCAAGGGTTTTAGTAGCCTGCACACTTTGAAGGTTCTTTACTGTTCTCTTGTCCGATCCAGAATGGAATACGCTTTAGTAGTGTTGTACTCGCATTACCATCACCAGCAGTTACTCCTGGAGCGTTTTCAAAAGAGATTTCTGAAATATTTATCTTACAGGATTGAGGGACATTATCCTGCCGTTGGTACGACATATGAGGGTCTACTTGCTGGACATAATTTCGAATCCCTTTGTATACGCAGGGAGAAAGCTAGTGGTAGTTTTCTTTATAAATTAATAAATAATTTTATTGACTCTACTGAGCTATTGTCTCAAATTGATTTCCTCGTGCCTAGGTGTGATACTATTGGGTCTGGGAAAAAGTTCGTGGCGTTTTTCCCGATAGATGGCATTGGTTGCCGATAACTAAAGAACAACAAGTCACAGCGACACCACCGAGGGCTCGTTTTTTAGATGACCTTCCGAACGTTAGTTTGAGCGTAGAAACATTGTAATCGGTGCAGTGGTTGGAAAGTTATTCGCACTTGAAAATGGAGAAGAATAATGAGAAATTTCGCTATATTCTGCAATATTATTATGATAAGGGGAAGAGCGCTGCGCAGGCTTGTGATAAAATTTGTGCTGTGTACGGTGAAGGTACTTTATCGAAATCTGTTGCGCGGAAATGGTTCGCTCGCTTTCGTTCTGGAAATTTCAATGTGAAAGATGAGTCACGCTCCGGTCGTCCAATCACTGAAAAATCTGATGAAATTCTTGAAAAAGTCCAACAAGATAAGCATATCAGCAGTGTCGATATTGGCATGGAGCTAGGCATTGACCACAAAACTGTTTTGAACCATTTACACAAAGCTGGTTACAAAAAAAAAGCTTGACGTATGGGTTCCTCATGAGTTGAGCGTGAAAAACATGATTGACCGAATTAACATCTGCGATGCGCTGCTGAAACGTAATGAAATCGAGCCGTTTCTGAAACGTTTAATAACCGGAGATGAAAAATGGATTACGTACGATAATCGGAAGCGTAAAAGATCGTGGATAAAGGATGGTGAGCCGTCACAAGCGTTCGCTAAGCCAACATTGACGCCAAAAAAAGTGATGCTGTGTGTATGGTGGGACTGGAGGGGAATCGTCCACTACGAGCTACTTCCAACTGGTCAGACGATTGATTCTCAACTCTACTGTGCACAACTAGAGAGATTACGCCAGGCGATTGAAAGAAAACGGCCCGAATTGATTAATAGGAAAGGTGTTGTCTTCCATCATGACAACGCCCGACCACACACTTCTTTGATGACCCGTCAAAAATTGAGAGAGTTTGGTTGGGAAGTTTTGATGCACCCACCTTACAGTCCGGATATAGCATCCTCTGACTATCATCTGTTTCGATCTCTGCAGAACTCTCTCAATGGAATTAAGTTGGTTTCAAAAGAAGCCTGTGAAAACTACTTGATTCAGTTTTTCGACCAGAAACCACAGAAGTTTTTCACTGATGGGATCATGGATCTACCAAAAAAATGGCGAAACATTGTCGATAATAATGGAGCATATTCGGTTTAAATGAATTCGTCCACGCGCCATGGGGGGACCAGTTGAATTTTACTGAAAAAACGCCACGAACTTTTTCCCAGACCCAATAGATCGTCGGCAACTTTTTCAATACCTAGGGCAAGAACCAATGTTCTTCACAAGGCTCCACTGGTACATATGTGCAGAAATGCCAATGGATTATACGTGGATACTTTTCATTAATCAACATTTTTTGCTCATTCAGTTTTCAAATGACTTGCGTTACCTTAATATAAGTGTTTATATTTTTGGTTAATGTATTACATTAACTGCACCTATTTTTATTTTTAAGTTCAGTAATATGTCCCGTAATTGGTTTGTTAAACTGTTTGGCATTAAAGATTATTATTATTATCATCATTATCATTTCCTAGTTTTACAAACACGTCGAAAATATTCGGTTGAAATTGACAAATCTCCATCATAATCTTTAATTTCTATATTTTAAAAAAATTTTTGTTAAATTAGGTTCATTTTCAAAGGTCTAGCCATTGAACAACACTTTTTCGAAAAGAAATTTGCTAGTCAAATTTGAATTGGCGGAAAAATTGTAACTTGTGATGTATTTTTTTGTGTGTCCATTATTATTGTTCGCGTATTGAAAAAATTTACAAACTATTTAATACACTGTTGCCTCAGCATCAGTGGACTAAAGAGAAAATACAAATATAAAAGTAGGTTGCATATCATATGACTACAAAAGTAAACATTTTTAAATATACTTTCAAAATGGTTCACTAAAACGGAAATTCCAAATTTAGGTATTTTGTCCTTTCTCATTATTCTTTAGTTTTCTGTGGAGTCCACACCAAATTTCGTATCCACTATTGGATTGAACAGGATCTCGATCGAGAGCATAATAACTTCAACGTTTTCGTCACTGTATTTAACATTATCCAATTTTTTTAATATTTTTTTTGTAACATGTACTGTAATATTGATCAGGCGTTCTGTTTTTGCTAGATTGTGTTTTATTTTAAATAGAATCTGTACGGTTTTTTCTAATGAATGCACTTCTTTTTAATTTTATTGTAATAGATCTTTTATGTTCCAATGTTAGTCTAAAAATTTTTTTTATACTTAGCAATTTTAGAATTTCTAAGTACAGGCTAATATAGCAGAATTAAAATGTTTGAACAATCTTTTGAAAATTAATCGAACAAAATAAGTCAAATGTTTCTTTGTTTCAACTTCTATATGAAAAAATTGGGTGTAAACGCCTAAAGGATCGTCCGTTGAATGTCTATATGTATACGATCTAGCAGTATCGCTCAATACAAATGTAGTATTAATAATAAACATGTTCAAGGATTTCTAATTACAATTTCATCAAAGTTTGACAATTCTTATAGACAATATTTTTTTTTTAATTTACAAAATACTCAAGATCGTCCAATAGTGCTATTCTTTTCAAAACTTAAACGTAAATAAACACACATTTAAGCAGTGTTTTCAATACGCATACCTGATGCTGCAAATATTTAACCGATTTTATCCACATTGTGCTTTTGCATACTGAAAATACTGCAGTTGCACGAAGTGGTTAAGGTTCATTGGGTAAATATTTGCAGGATCAGGTATGTTACTGCATACTGGAAATGCAACTTGAAAAGGTAAATGTTTATTTACATTTATTACCTGCACGACTATGCATTTCTTTGAAGCACGCACTGCCGACCGATGCTCGCTCTGCTAATTCTAATCTTCGGTCCCTGTTTTTCTAAGAATTATAATTGTAACCCTACTGGCACTTCAATTTTGCTGGTACCTATCTGACTCGCTTGATTCTATCATACCGTGGCAGAACTTATAGCTACTTCAGAAACCGAAACTTTTGGCATCCAATACTTGGTTGACGTCAATTATTTTTCTGAGTTAAATCTTTTCCAGCAATTTTCTGTCAAGCATATTAAATATTAATTTTATCTGAATAGAATTTAGTGATGCTGAAAAAGACAAACACAACCGAAACAAATTAAATTATTCCTCAATTTTGAATTAATACCATTAAGGAATGAATACTCGTAAAAGCAGATATTACGAAAACCTCAAAAGCTTTTTGGCCAAAGGTAAATACCAGAACGCATTCATTCTTTAATAATAAGAAGAGGTCAGTATCATAAATTCTTTATTATTGGTGTCTGACAATAACAGGTAGAAATGTAAGTCTAGGACTGTTCTAAGAAATTTTGAACGAAATTATATTATAGCAACATATTCGCTCTTGAAGTTTAAAATTATTATTGTTCTCAATAATGTTTCAAGGTTCTTTAGAATTGTTGGGGATATGTCGATTTGACCACAAAATAGGAGGAGCAGGTAAAATTATTCGAGTAAGGGATTTTATGCGAAAACGTAGTACAGACAATTCTTAATGCCACTTTTTGAATCAACGACGCAAATAGTGGGTCAAAGTAAACATTATGGAATTAAGTGAAAATATCAAATTTTATGAATTAAAATAGAAAATGTTAGATATAGAACATATAGGAATAAATCAAATGTTACAAAATAAAATATACTTTTTCCCTATGCTTATTCAATGGCAAAAACATAACTAACATACCAGGTGCAGCGGAATGTCATTTTTCGTAAAAAAAACTACATAATTTTTAAGAAAATAGAAAAAATATATATATATATTGAAATTATTGCGCTGAGTATTAACTGTTTCACCAGGTTTCAACAGTTCGTAATACACCACGCCACTCTGGTCCCACGAAACATAGAGTATTGTCTTGCGACCAAAACGATTTGGCCTTGGAGTCGATGGGCCGGCTTCGCCAGGTGATAACCGTGATTTTTTGCGCTTAGAGATTTCGAAATAAATCCATTTTTCATCACCCGTCATTATTCGATGCAGAAATGACTTCCGATCATACCTTTGAAACAGCATTTCAAAGATGATTCTTGAATTTTCCATTTGCCTGTCATTCAATTGATGTGGCAACCATTTTCCCATCTTTTGTATTTTTCCAGTTGCTCGTAATCGGTCGCTAATCGTTTCTTTGACCACATTTAACGCTTCTGCCAATTGTCTTTGAGTTTGGGTTGGGTCTTCATCCAATAACTCCTGCAGTTTTGCATCTTCAAACTTTTTCGGTCTGCCAGAACGTTCTTTGTCTTGCACATCAAAATCACCATTTTTGAATTGTGAAAACCACGCCTCACATATTTTTATGGTTGGAGCATGCTCACCGTAAGTGTATACCAGCAAGTGATGACTTCAGTGTCTTTTTTCTTTTGGTTAAATAAGAAAAGTAATGCGTGCCGCAAATGCACTTTTTCAATATGGTTTTGAAGCTTGATGTCAGTGGAATAAAATGACATGTGTCAAATCATAACATTGCATACCTAAGCCTAGCGACATCTATTAGAAAAACCGGTAATGACTTTCCGGTACACCTGGTATTTTACAAAAGTAGCTCTAAAAATGACTTTCTGATTAACTTCCTTTACTTTGTCATTTATAAAATCTACTTTTCTTTGAATTTTTTATTTTATGTTTTTGCTTGATAAAAATGAAGCTATTGAGGTGTGAAGAATCAAATAGTGAATTAAATCTAGAGTGAATTGATTCTGGAAACACACCATTTTCTTTAAGATGATTATATATTTAGGTAATTTCTAAATAATTGTACACGTGTGTCAGTATGTTTGTTGAATAATTCAGTCGCTTGTGATGGTTCTGAAAATGGAATACCAAAGTTGTTTTAATATTGTCCAATTTCTGAATTTGAATCTTTATATTTTGCTGTCAATGTCGGGGTCCAGTCGAATTTAAATTATAGGTTTATTCCATATTTTTGATTTTTACTTGTTCATAGGTTTCAACGTTTCCTCGTGAAGGAATCGAAAAATAGGGATTAAAGATTTCTTAAACCGTTGCCCAGTCGAAGAACCCCGTAATCGGTGACCTCTAAAAGTAATATTTTTTTTTTGATATTGCGTCTATTACATATTAGCAATGTATTTTATTTACTGCATTATTTGAAGTGTAATTATATACAATACTTTGGTGATTTATTTTAAAACTACTTTATTACAGATGCATATACAAATTAGTATAATTATCGTTTATCATCACCAATAATTTAGTAATATTTAAATAACAAATATTGGATATTTAAATGTGTGTACGTTGGGAATATTTTCTGTTGATGGTTAAATCGTCCTTTCTTAGACATAAGTGTACATTTACAATTATTATTTATCATAATTACATAGTACATATTTATTATATTTTGTAAGATATATTCTTCATTTCGTCTAGCCTGTTTTCTTCGAAATTCTATTTATTTACTTGCTTGATTTGTATGTAAAATGAATAGTAAGAAATTAAAATATGTAGGCGGTCCCAACATGCCATAAAATTAATTTACACTACCGTTCACGGAAATTCGGACAAATTAATGCCGATAGCTTAAACACGCAACTCTTAAAAGTAATATAAATATTTATTCATAAAAGATTTTAAAAAATTGTTTACTATTTTCTAAAGATATATACAATAGGTAATTTATTGGAGTACAAACATTATAATTATTTAAATATTCTTTTGGTCAAAAAAGCTACCTTGGAGTAATAACTTTCAGCGGTACGGATCGCCTGCGGAATTTGTTTTCGTACGGGTATTTTCCAGGTGCGACACTGTTTAATTATCTGCTGATGATGACAACTTAGTTGTCGAAAAACGTATACAGAATACGAAAACTAATGTGGCCAGGTTATATGTCAACCTTCAGTGATTAAGTTAATCAACCACAGACTCCATCAAAATTACCTTCTTTCGACAGATTTTCGAAGAATTTCTAGCTTTTGTTCCTCGTTTGTTTTATATAATATTCTATTTGGTCTATTAGGTCATCTATTTTGCAATACAAAAAAGAAGTAAAATATGCGGTAATATGTCTTTCGACAGATTTTCGAAGAATTTCTAGCTTTTGTTCCTCGTTTGTTTTATATAATATTCTATTTGGTCTATTAAGTCATCTATTTTTCAATACAAAAAAGAAGTAAAATATTCAGTAATATGGTTTCCATTTTCACTTAAACTTTTTTTCACCTGTCAGGAAATTTAAATGTTATTTTTATCTAATACTTTTCTTCTCTGTCTCTTATACACTTGATTCGGTTTTATGAGAAAGAGATAAAAAGTATGTGATACTAAAGCTAGAGCAAGCATCCAAGGCAGAGACATATCTATTATTCCCACCTTTCAAAATTTGAAACAATTTCATCCGTAAAAAAAATTATGACAACAGTGAGGGCCACAATGATAGTTTCTTGACCAAGTGAATGTCTGTAAATGCAGTTATTGTTAGGCACTGAGAAGATTGTGAAGGAATAATTCGCAAAAAACAATTTGTACTCAATCAACGTCGTGTTACTGATAATATGAATTCTGAAACTTGACTTAAATTTCTTTTATGGTTCGGTGCACCATTTGAAAAAATGTTTGGACAGATAGTTCCTGTTTTGAACTCTACCGTGTACCATTATACCCGCCTATGGAATAAAATTTGTCTTGAGAACTCTTGTTATCTTATTTTTTGAAAATTTACTCCATTGTAATGTCAGGTGTACCGGAAAGTCATTACCGTTTTTTTTGTAAAAAAAACTACATAATTTTCAAGAAAATGGAAAAATGTTCAATATTCAAAGTTTTGGCTATTTGATTCTACACATCCTTCTTATCTTTTAGGCAATTTATGGATGCTATCTCAAAAAAACTGTTTATTCTTTGAGCAAAACCATTAATCGAGCCATTTTCTAACTTCTTCGAAATTGGCGAAGGACTGCTCTGCAAGCGCGTGTGCCATTGAGGCGAAAAGGTGATAGTTGGACGGGGCAAGGCGTGGAGAGTACGGCGGGTGCGATATTATGTTTCATCCAAGTGCTTTCAACGCTTCTTTGACTGGTTTTGCTGTACGAGACAGCGCGCTGCCGTGCTGTAAAATCACTTTACCCTATCTTCGGGCCCATTCTGGACGTTTTGTATCAGTGCATGGTTCAAATTGATAATTTGTTGTTGGTAGTGATCAGTATTAACTGTTTCACCAGGTTTCAGCAATTCGTAATACACCACGCCACTCTGGTTCCGTCAAGCGCAGAGCATCGTCTTGCGACCAAAACGATTTTGCTTTGGAGTCGATGGGCTGGCTTCGCCATGTTTTTTTGCGCTTAGGGTTTTTGAAAGAAATCCATTTTTCATCACCCGTCACTATTCGATGCAGAAATCACTTTCGATTCATTTGAAGCAGCATTTCACAGACGATTTTTCGATTTTCAATCTGCCTGTCATTCAATTGATGTGGCACCCATTTTCCCATCTTTTGGATTTTTTCCATTGCTCGTAATCGATCGCTAATCGTTTCTTGGGTCACATTTAACGCTTCTGCCAATCGTTTTTTTTCAGCTTGCAGTTTCGCATCTTTCAAACTTTTTCGGTCTATCAGAAAGTTCTTTGTCTTGCACATCGAAATCACCACTTTTGAATTGTCGAAATCACGCTTCACATTTTTATGGTTAGAGCATGCTTACGATGACTTTCAGCGGCTTTTTTCTTTTGATTAAATAAGAAAAGTAATGCGTGCCGCAAATACACTTTTTCAGGCACGAAACTCGACATTTTCAATGAGGTATAAATCTATGACAGTATTACTTTCGCAAAATATAACATGTATGGCTTTGAAGCTTGATGTGAGTAGAATAAAGTGACATATGTGTCAAATCATAACATTGCATACTTAAGCCTCGCGACATCTGATTGAAAAACCGGTAATGATTTTCCAGTACACCTGGTATTATATATTGCATAACATGGCGCAACGATATATTGCCGCTCAAAGCGAAAGCATTGATAAAAATAAATAAATAAGATTCTAAAATTGAGAATAATTCAGCTTTATAGAGATCTTGTGTTTACAAATTAGGTTTAATAGATTACTATTTTTAGTTCTTTCTTTTAACATGATGACAGATGTTTTGTAGACAATCACGTAAACATCTATATAAGAATATAAATGAAATTAAAGTAAACAATGGACACTAAAGTTGCAATAGAAATAAACACTCGAAATTTACTTTTCCTTGACAAAGTAAATGTTTTTACCAAAGTCAACGGATATATATTATATCCCAAAAACTTTAAAAAATAATGTTGGCGTATGCCCTACTTTCCTGTGCGCACATCATTTCCTATGTACACTCTTAAATTGAAATAACTTGTTTATTTTTGCCAAGTTTCTTTTTCTTAATACAATCATATGTTAAGCCTTTTTTAAAAGTGTGTTTTGTACGCATTAGGTATTTATATATTTTTAATTATAAACACTTTTTGTTATATTATTTAATCTACTACTAAAAATAAAAGAGGGAAAGAAATTTGTAGGTATCTAGTCATTTATTTTCTAATGCTGTATAAAAATAACGAATTCGTGGGAGAATATACATCGTGTACGAGAGTATGTATATATGTACGTCATTTCGAGCATTAGTATGTCGGTGTGCAAGGTCCTACATATAAAGAAAATCTCCAATCTCTTGAGAGTTGATACACATTTTTCGCAGACCGACCAATTGGCACATACATACCGGTCATATTTATTTTCCCACCCTTAGTTTTAGCCAAAATTATTAAACTATCAAATGTGTACTGAAAATTTATTTATTGTACCAGTACAATAGTGTAAAATAAACATAAAATCGTTACATTTTTCTTATATAAAAACTTTATCATTAATTATTATTCAATTTTGCTCTCATCAATGTGCCTACCTTTATTTTTGATAAATGCGGCACATAACGGCAGCATCCTTTCAATTAATTTTTGCAGTGTACCTTCTGTAATTTGTGCTCAGGCTTCTTGAAGTTGTTCCCATAGTACAGTGGTAGATGATAGAGCACGTTCTCGAACCTTCCGGTCCAATTCTTCCCAAAGAAGATCTATCGGGTTCAGATCAGGACTCTGAGCTGGTCATACCATTATAGAGATTTGCCCTTGCTCTTCTAGTTGACGCAAGTAATCGCCACACAATTTAGAAGTGTGTTTCGGATCGTTGTCCTGTTGAAATACAAAGTTTTCGCTAAAAATCCTTAGTCCTGAAGGAACAGCGTTATTTTCTAAAATTTCCTTGTAGCATTCTTTTCTTGGGATTCCCTCAATTTTGACGAGATCGCCTACAGATCTTCCAACAAAACACCCCCAAATCATTACTGAACCTCCTCCATGTTTTACGGTAGGCGCAATACATTCTGGCAGTACTCTTTCCCCCGCGGATCTTTTTACAAATATTCGCCTTTTACTACTGAAAAGTTCAAACTTCGATTCGTCTGTCCACAACACATTATTCCACTGATCAATCGTCCGATTCTTATGTCCTTTAGTCCAATTTAGTCGTTTTATCTTGTTTTGCTTTCGTAGTAGTGGTTTTCACAGAGCAATTCTTCCGTATAAACCCGCTTGCCTTAACCTTCTCTGTACCGTGAACACACTAATTGGTTTAGCACGCGTTCTATTCATTTCAGCAGCAATTTCTGGTGCTGTTTTTCGTCTATCGCGTCTACTTATCCGTATTAGATGCCGGTCATCTGCAGATGTCGTCGCTTTGCGTCGTCCAGATCTTCTTTTGTTGGAAAATGTACCACTTTCTTCAAATTTTTTAACGTTATAATCAACGGTTCTGCGATTTAATCGTAATTATTTTGCAATTTCGCGACTACTTTTACCCGTACGATTATAAGCAATTATCATAGCACGCACTTCAACAGATAATTCCCTCGTCTTCGGCATTGCATTAAAATGTTCACAATAACTCTCTATTTCACTGTTTTCCCAACAAAAGATGAACGATGACTGACATAAAATTTATTTTCCTTTTTGAATAACACATCCTAATATTGTAATTAGTTAGTACAATAACACAATATTGGTAATACCTTTCGGAAATGCAGGTAAAACTGTTATTACTGTAGGGATTAGCGTATATAATATTTATGGTATTTTTCCAATTTATGACACCTTTACAATTTAAGATTTTCGTAGAAATTCATATGGAATTACTTCCACTAATAATATTGTTGAATATTTATAATACAGATTTTTCGAAAGATAATCCGTATTTCAGGAAACACATAAAATTGGGGTGGGCAAATAAATATGACCGGTAGTGTATGTATACGTATGCACTTCCTTAAACTGTTAGTACTCCTTCTGCGGGTGGTTAATGTAATTTACTAATGCGAAAGACCATTAGTTTCTTTGTATTTCGCTCTCTCTTATATAGCCAACGTTATAGAAGTATGCGATTCCTGAAAATATGTACATATTACACACACAATAATGTTTTCGGAAAATACTAACATCAATTATTCAAAATATGTTCTTTTTATTTGCATCCTGGGCGAAAACGACTCGTGGCACTATTTTGGGGCATTGATTTGAATAAACAATAGTGCGCAGTACATATAATATATTCAAATAGTGTTCAAACAACGAACTGTGGGTTTTTAAATTTAGTTCATTAGATTTGTTTTCAATCATTCCACTATTAAAATGCTTCTACGTATATTTTTTTGAGAATGTTTGAAGTTACAAATAATTATAGTTTTTGAAACAAAAAAGGAACGTAAAATTAGGTAATAACTCTAAACAATTACAAAATCTTGATTTCGTCATGAAATTCTTTATTAGAAAGAGTTTAGTTATATTTGATGTACTTATTTTCGTTCATATATCGCTTTATTCGATGCAATGAACATTCAAATTTGAATTGCCACTATATTACACTACTAACAGATATACTAGATAAGTTTTGTTACTCGATAAGAAAAACACTATTTTATGGTTTGAAATACATTTTATTATTCAATATAACCTCCCTGAACTTCATTACACTTGATGCAGTAATCTTCTAATTTATGGATTCCATCTCTGAAGTGAGAATCCGAAAGACTGTCGAAATACGCTTTCACGGCTTCTATTATCTCTTCGTTCGATGAAAATCGCTTTCTATACATGAATTTTTTAACATGTAAGAACAGCCCCTTCCTGGACTCCGAAGCGAGTTAGAGTCCAGGAAGGGGTTCACACGCCTCCTTAGCCTCTTGTTTTGATTGAAGATCATAGTGGTAGCCCAAGTCTCATCCATAGTAATGAAACGACGCACAAAATCGTTTTTATTCCTTCTACAGCGATTTTTTCTCTCTCCTAACTCACTTCGGAGCCGAAGTATCGGATTCACAACACTCCTTAGCCTCTTGTTTTACTTGAGGATCATGGAAATAGACCCAAACTCATCCATAGTGATGAAATGATGCACAAAATCGCTTTTGTTTTTTCTAAGACGTTTTATATGTTGCTGAGAAAGTCGCGTTCGAATGTATTTTTGTTTCATCGTTAACGAATGGAGCACCCATTTTGCACACAGCTTTCTGAAACCCAAAGCTTCAGCGAAAATATTGCTCACACTGCCTACTGAGATGCCTAGGGCTTCTATAAATCTCTCGGTTAATCGACAATCTTCCAAAACCATATTCTGCATTTTTGCTACGATTTCTCGTGTTAATGCACTTTTTGGACGTCCGCCGCGTGCATCGTCCGCAAGACTTGTACGAGCACGCTGTTAGTTTGGGCATGAGTATGTATGTAAATAAATCCGCTTGAAAACTGAATGAAGTCCAAAACTTTGTCGTCATGTTAATTATTTTGCTGTAGGTATCGATAACCCCTAGTTAAAGACATGTTTTTCTAATAATTTGAATGCAATTATGATAAATATAAAATAAGTTTAAAACATCTGTATTCTAAAATATCTAATCCTTCTGCGTTTGCAATACATTTTGAAATAAATCATTCTTTTGTTTAAATTCAGCAACCCATCCTCCTACTGTTCTAATTGAAGGCGAAGAGTCCTACACTTTTAATAATCGTTCACGAATTTGTTTTGGTCTTACACCTTCCAAAAATAAGAATTTTGTCACTGCACGATATTCAAATGTAAAAAAATTCTGTGACACGTTAACTATGGACACCTGTAAATATATGAATGAGAAAATATAAAGTGAAACCTCACACGTGTTCATAAAAAAGTAGTAGAATTTTAAGAAAAATAAAATGACAAACCTAGTAGCGCCATCTCTTATCGAACGACAAAAGTTATTGAATAACCTGGTACCTGTTTAGTATAGTATTGGGCTAAACATGTCGCACATGTAGATGTGGATAAGACGACACAGTTAGATTTGTGATAAATTGTTTAAAACGAGCTCAAGTAAGTCAAATCTTGTCTTCTATGGAGTCTCCTAAATACCGTTGGAAAGAATTTTAATAGTATGTCTATTTTATTGAAAGTATATATTCCTTCTTAATCAATACGAGTTGGCATAATTTCTACATATCTTAGGAATGAAATCTTTGAAGTATCAATGGTATTCTTGTTGATTTTTTCCAGAAATTATATAAATATATGATAAGATGAAATTTATTGCGTTTCTCGTCTTATCAAAGTGGTTCATGTTGGTGACTCGCTCAGCAATCAGTTTGTTTTCAATCGTGGATGTATATAACAATGCTGCTTAAATGAAGGATAGTTTCTTTTATGGCAAGTATTAATGAATTTGTAGATAAATTTCCTATTTTACAGAATACTAGCTTTATATTCAATATATTGTATGCAAAATACGCATTGAAGATCGCTATGTATTTAATTGCATAGAACATATTTGAACAAAAGTAAGATATTAACTTCGAATTCGCAGTGTGCGTTATAGGCTGCTCTATATAGTCACATACTTATACATTGGTTGAGAATCCTTTCATCAAATATACCGATATATAAGTATATAAAGGGTTTTCCAATAGGGACTTGACAACTTTTAATTCAATTTGTGAACGCACCCTTTCACTAATCATCGAACTGTCACTCTCAATTTATTCAGAAAACTTAACATTTTCATCATGGTAAAGTACACGAACGAACAACGTCTGCAAATTATAAAAATTTACTACAGAATTCGGAGTCGGTGACCGCTACTTTAAGAGCGTTATCTCCGATTTTCGGTCGTAATTCCCGCCCTAGTAGACAGGCAGTAACAAGTTTAGTGCAAAAATTTGAGTCTACATATTCGTTGTGTGATGTTGCCGTGCCAGTGAGACAACGGGTTGGTCGAAGTGTCGAAAATATCGCTGCCGTTGAAACGTCCGTAGCAAATGATCCAAATCAGTCAATTCCACGGCGTTCCCAAGAGTTGGGCATCGCCCAGACCACTTTATGGCGAATTTTGCGTAAGTATCTTGGTTTACACCCATACAAAATCAAGCTGACTCAAGAATTGAAGCCGATGGACTATTTGAAGCGGCGTACGTTTTCCGATTGGGCTCTGGAAAAGATGCGCCAAGATGATCAATTTCATCGCAAAATCATTTTCAGTGACGAAGATCATTTTTGGCTCAAGTGAAAATCCACATGTGCTTCATGAAACACCATTTCATCCACAAAAAATAATTGTTTGGTGCGGTTTGCATGTCGGCGGCATCACAGGGCCATATTTTTTCGTCGACGATAATGATTGTCACGTTACTGTGAATGGTAATCGTTATCGCGGCATGATAACCGATTACTTTTGGGCCGAATTGGAAGATATAGACTTGGACAACATGTGGTTTCAGCAGGACGGTGCCACAAGCCACACAGCACACGTTACAATCGATTTATTGAAGAGTAAGTTTGATGAGCTTGTTATCTCAAGAAATGGACCAGTCGATTGGCCGCCTCGTTCGTGCGATTTAACGCCTCTAGACTTTTTTCTTTGGGGCTACTTCAAGTCATTGGTCTATGCCAACAGGCCGATAACGTTGGAAGAGCTCAGAACCAACATTGAACGCGAAATAGCAGCCGTTTCGGCCGAATTGTGTGGCCGAGTCATCGAAAATTGGGTCCAACGAATCGACCGCTACAAACGTGCCCGCGGTGGCCATATGAACGAAGTCGAGTTCCATTCACAAATGTTTTGATTGTACTTCAACCCGATAATAAAGTTTTTGAAATATCTCAAATGGTCTGCATTTTATTTTGAAAAAAAGTTGTCAAGTCCTTATTGGAAAACCCTTTATATGTAATTCATATTTTTTATATTTCACAATATGCATAGATCAATATTTATGCATGTTATGAATTACTTCCAACCAAAATATTAAATATTAGACATATAAGTAAAAACACAATCTACCGAACAATCGTTTGGCATATCTGAACGGAATGAAACTTTTATCTAATTCTCTAATCAAAATTTTAAGTACTATAATCTTTAATACCAAAAACACTTCATCAGTCGTAAACACCCCATAGACATTAAAATATAAACAAAATGGTTTTTTCTTCCTTTACGTGCACACAACATGCTCTAACAGTTATTTTTTTATGTTCCATGTGTATATTGTACTTTGACATTGTACTTGGAATATGTAAAATAAAAATTACTTATGCATTCCTCGCCGTGTTTCCGTGCCACATTAATTAAGTTTGAAATTGTCGATGGACCACGTGATAAACTGCTGTTTTGTTCATTTGTTCATTTACTGTCGGTCTTTATTCCAGGTGCAGTGCCATTGTGAAGAGTGCGTGTCCCGTCCACGTGCCATAGTCGTTTGTTTTTGTTAGCCTGTGACGTTATCAACCGTACCACGTGACATCTGTAGCAAGCATGGTGAGTTTTCCGCACGATTTCCTTATATGAATGTAACGTTCGTTTCGTATATCAACACATTAATTCCACATTAGACTAACTGAAATTTTATTAGTAAAATTTATTCCTTTCGCAGTAATGGCGAAATGATGGGGTATTATACTTTATAATTTTTCACTTATATTTACATTGCTTATATAACATTCCTTTTTATTGAAAGAAGAAGAAAGAACTTTTACTATCAAAACTTCACAATTAAATTTCACCAAGCATGTAGATAAAATATTAGTAACCTTGGAACGTTTTTCTATCATAACTGTAATTTTGCGGAACTCTGTATAGACAGGTTCATTAGCTAGCATGGAGGAATGGTTTTAGTTAATTATTTCGCACGTTTTTCTTTAATGATATCCTTCAATTGGCATAAAAGAATAGCATCATCTTGAGCCTTTAGACTAGATCTTTTATAAAATATTCTTATGGAGGTCATCCAAAAGGTGTATTATCATACTGCTAACAGATTTTACGGTCACTGCTGTCTTTGAAGCAATAACTGAAAATTTTTAGCTTATTCAAAAAAACCGCAAATCCTTGTAAAAGATAGCTTCGAAAATATTTTTAGTTTTTTTTCAATTTGTTTTCACATTAACACTCGGAGCCAATAATGTTAACTAAATGTCCCAAGAATGAATTAGATGATTGAGTGGATTTAAGGTCGCAGATAATGATTGTTCTTTCTTTCGATGTACTATTTTTCAATTATTGATTTTCCAGAATCAGTATGTAGTGCTATATTATATACTAACATACTAAGTGATATTTCCTCTTGTTTTTAATGTCTTGGATTAAAAACATTTGTTTTAAAAGCACCTGCATAGTCGAATGGCATTCACCTAATATCGACGTATTTTATTTTGTATAGGCAAAGATGATTTTTTGCCAAGCATCCAATAGATTTTTCTAACTCAAATATCCACCTCCCTGAAATAAATCATTTAATCCTAGAACTCTATGGCACTTTTCCATTTGTTTCTATCTTCTTCTAGTTCTCTCCGATACTCCTCTAGATGAAGCATCACATCTTCTTCCTTCTGATTTTCTTCATGCTACTCCTTGAACCTCTTCCAAACTTCTACCACGCAATTATTTTTTCTTATAAAATTCACATAGCACCGAATTTAATCGTCTCTGCCAACCATGTTTCCACCATAAATTCTTAATACTTTTTTCCCAGGTTTTCAGCTACTGCTATGACAGTTCATGACCCAATACTCACATCTGTAAGTTGCAGTTAATCGTATTTCTGACTTCTATAATTGTGCTTTGGTTTTTGTCGACACTATTTGATTTTAAAATTCTGTTCAACCCTCCCGCACAACTGTTATTCTTCGCTATTCGTAGGTCAATTTCTTTCTCTTTGCGTTTGTTGGTTATTAAGGTTCTCAGTTACATATAGTTTTGTATTCCTTCAAATTCACATATCTTCTAGCCTAAATTTCGACTCTTCGAGTTCAATAAATTTATTTTCCTTTGTGTTCAATTCAAAGCCCATCGTTTCTGCTTTTGCTATTAATTGTTGTATTGTTTTTCTTTTCAGTTCTCTCTTGCTCGCTAATAATACACCGTCAACATGTCCAAGATACATAGTTTTTGCTAAATAACGTTCCTTCTCCATTTACCCCACTCTTCCTTAGCCTAGTACTAAATTAAACAGAGTTGTTGAGGGTGGGTCTCTTTATCGTTTATTCATCCAAAATTACGATTTCGTGAAATTATAAATTTTTATGTTATAATATCACAATATCTAGAACACGATTGAAAGAAATTTAGCTCGGCTATCTAATTCCAGTTACAAATAATAACAACTACTTTTTCTTTAAACAACAATAAAATGAATTTTTAAAAAGCCAATTTGTAACAATATACTTAACTGATCAACATATCTTTAGGTATCTAACTAGAACATGGAATTTATTAAATGAAAATGAAAAAATCAATCTCACACCAATTAATTACAGCCAAACATTCACACCAGTTAAACAAAGTATTCCTTTAGTTTCATCGCGCGTAAATGATTATTTTTGGCTCAATACATATACGAGGTGTGGCTATTAAATAATGAGACTGACGCTGTAAAACATTTTATTTTGATTTCATACATATTTACTTATTATCACCTTCAATATACACCCTTCCTCAATCCCTACAACACTCCATGCGAATCTTCCATTGTTCGAAACAGTGCTGGAAGTTTTCTTCTGTCAGCTCCTTCAGGACGCATGCCGCTTTCGCTTTCACAGCTTCAATGGACTCAAATTTTGTTCCCTTTAATTCAGATTTCACCTTAGGAAACAGATAGAAGTCGCACGGCGCAAAATCCGGCGAATAAGCCGGATGGTCTAACACTGGGATGCTGTACTTGGCTAGAAACTTCTTGACTGACAATACGAAATGAGTTGGTGCATTGTCTTGGTGGAGAAACCATGACTTGTCCTTCCACAATTCGAGTCGTTTTTTCTTTATTTTTTCACGAAGTTGAGCAAGAACGTGAAGGTAGTAATGTTGATTAATAGTTACTTAACATTTTTCCGGCGAAACAAAAAAACAACTCTAATGCGAACGTAGGCTACGGCTATACTAATTTGTTTACAGAGGCGAGAGGCACTGCATTCGAAAGAGAAGGCTTCACGATAAATAGCTGTCGGTCGTTGGAGTTTGGCGCATGCACACTTCGTTATTTAATAGCCACACCTCGTATTTCTATGGAAATATGTTCAAAACATGTAATCGCGAGTAAACAAAATATAATTTTTAAATCATTTATCAATATTAAAATAGTTAACGTGTTTTCATATACTATACATTACGATTAGTTAAATATTTCCAGTAACAACATAAATGTTTTGCACAAATGCCACATTTTATTTAGAATAGAACAAGTCATAAACAATAAAGCATAATATGAATCGAATTGGGTGTATCAGTATGGAGACACATTTATTATATAACAATTATATTTGTTTCGCCCCTATTTGAATTTTTCGTTGTTCCACAGACACGCGATTTTTTTTATGGAAATATTATACTTTCGAATGTCCGTTGATTTAAGAAAAAAATTTCGTCACTGCATTCTACATAGCTATCTATTTGATACTTGCGCAGGCAAACAAAATTGTGACACTGATATTGTTTTCGTTGAGAGCACATTAACATATCGTAGGGTTGGAAAAAGTGCAAGGGATGAACACTGAACACGTGCAAACTATTCGTCGAAATCCATCCCGCTTAAAGTTGAGTTCGTTGACCGGCCAAAACAGAGGGTCTTTCCGTAGCTCGAAAATACGTACACCCGCTAACGCCACCAACTCCCCACCAATTTATTAACCCTGTCTGAAAGGAACGACCTTGGGTTCTTCGACCCCTTCGCTGTAATGGTATAATATTCATAATGGATATCTATGTGTGTCCTTTACATACATGTGTGTATCTACAATATGAAAGAAGAAGAATCTAACGGATGTACACAACTGTAGGGTCATTTCCTTTTTTTCTCCATCCTTACGGTAACATGTCGGCTGACGTAACATGAGGGAGGGTAGATTCTATTGTTTATAAACAAAATGCATGTTTACATAAGGGCTATAAACAGATGGATCTCAAAATTGGAATTTTTAATTAAATTGATATTTACGTGTTGACTAGACGTGAACAAAAAGAGTTTTGGTGTATATAAATAGTACAATGTATTTTTTTAAATGACAGGTTTTTACAAATTTGCTCAGACAAAACAAACATCTCAAATTTTTACTGCAAATTGTAACAGATTATTCTAAAAATTCGTGACGATTTTATAGATACATACATTTTAGCGTATCCCTGCATATATAGATTACACAATCATACTCATAAATCATGTAGTTACTAATTTAAAAGGCTTCACGTCTCTATACATTGTATTTTGCGTATAGCTTAGCTGTTTGGTATAATTTTCATATTGGAAACGAAACAGCTCTTTAATGCTCCCTTATTGTTGGAAAGCACGAATGTTACACAAACTGCCCAAAAAAAAGTTACGCTTGCGACAGTGGTGGTGTAGCAAAATCATCCAATAATTGGTTTGCTAAATTTAAAACTGGTACTAATTTCTGCCTTAATATCTGTTCGGTCAGAATGACCTTTCAACCGTTGAACAAGATCAAATAAAGGTTTTATAAAGGTGGAGTATGATCCGTTTTTAAAGTGAAAAATAACTGGGGACGAAAAGTGTGTTCTTTTACAAGTTCGTAAAATCACAATTTGGAAAATCAATAGTTTATATTTGTTATAAATCGAATTTTTTTCTGAATTAAAAAGTCTTTTGATTTTGATCAGAAAAATATGAATACTCTTTTTGTAAATTATAAAAAAGACATGAGAATAATGATTTAAGAAATGTTTGTAATACTTCTTACCTCCATAGACATAATCTCGCGGTGTCAGTAATGACTAGATTTGATTATCCTCCGCATTGTATTAGTTTTAATTTGAAAATAAACTGCAATTGGAACGTAATCTAAAGGCAGAATTCCAAATGCTCTTCGCACATTTGTTCTTATCACAAAAAAAATATAAAAACTCTTTTATGCCATACCGACTTGAACTTTCATAAGTTAGCATAAGTAACAGCAATAATGTTTGTTGGGTTGAGCAATTGTAAAAAGTGTTGGTATCTGAAAAAAAGGTGTTTTTCTCTAATCAAGTCAATGCCGAAGTTAGAAACGTTACATTGTCACATTTTTTCGTAAAACCTTACTCTTCAGTCGTCTTTCGTGACTTAATGTCTTGTACGGGTACCCCTACCCCATATAATAAAACAAAACGAATATTCGAAATGCTCTCAGCTTGCAGATTTTTGATATTTTTTTTTCATTTTTCGATATAGCCACCTTGTAACGCAATACATTTAAAGCTACATGTCAATTCTCAATATAATGTGATTTATGCAACAATAGAAAAAAAGAACAGTTGTCATACTTTTGAATCTCATTACATGGCCTTCCCATCTTAGTTGACCTTGTACTATCAATGTTTTGACAGGGTCTATGTTTAGGTTTTCTATCTATGTCGTTATAGATACTTACCCTATCAACAAATGAAACTTCTTATGTTAGCTGCCGTAGCCATATTAATTTGCACATTATTTAGTTAAATTTCAAATATGCGGACTTCGTTAAGCTCGGATGATAGAAATATATTTACAATATAAACTATCAAATGTGTACTGAAAATTTATTTATTGCACCAATACATTAGTGTAAAATAAACATAAGATAGTTACATTTTTCTTATATAAAAACTTTATCATTAATTATTATTAAATTTTGCTCTTATCAATGTGCCCACCTTTATTTTTGATAATTGCGGCACATAACCGCGGCATCCTTTCAACTAATTTTTGCAGTGTCTCTTCTGTAATTTGTGCCCAGGCTTCTTGAAGTTGTTCCCACAGTACAGTGGTGGATGATAGAGCACGTTCTCGAACCTTCCGGTCCAATTCTTCCCAAAGAAGCTCTATTGGGTTAAGATCAGGACTTTGAGCTGGCCATACCATTATAGAGATTTGCCCTTGCTCTTCTAGTTGACGCAAGTAACCGCTACACAATCTAGAAGTGTGTTTCGGATCGTTGTCCTGTTGAAATACAAAGTTTTCGCCAAGAATCCTTAGTCCTGAAGGAACAGTGTTATTTTCTAAAATTTTCTTGTAGCCTTCTTTTCTTAGGATTCCCTCAATTTTGACGAGATCGCCTACAGATCTTCCACCAAAACACCACCAAATAATTTCTGAACCTCCTCCATGTTTTACGGTAGGCGCAATACATTCTGGCAGTACTCTTTCTCCTGCGGATCTTCTTACGAATATTCGCCTTTTACTACCGAAAAGTTCAAACTTCGATTCGTCTGTCCACAACACATTATTCCACTGATCAATCGTCCAATTCTCATGTTCTTTAACCCAATTTAGTCGTTTTATCTTGTTTTGCTTTCGTAGTAGTGGTTTTCGCAGAGCAATTCTTCCGTATAAACCTGCTTGCCTTAACCTTCTCTGTACCGTGGACACACTAATTGGTTTAGCACGCGTTCTATTTATTTCAGCAGCAATTTCTGGTGCTGTTTTTCGTCTATCGCGTCTACTTGTCCGTATTAGATGCCTGTCATCTGCAGATGTCGTCGCTTTGCGTCGTCCAGATCTTCTTTTGTTGGAAAATGTACCACTTTCTTCAAATTTTTTAACGTTATAATCAACGGTTCTGCGATTTAATCGTAATTCTTCTGTAATTTCGCGATTACTTTTACCCGTACGATGATAAGCAATTATCATAGCACCCACTTCAACAGATAATTCCTTCGTCTTCGGCATTGCATTAAAATATTCATAATAACTCTCTATTTCACTGTTTTCGCAACAAAAGATGATCGATGACTGACATAAAATTTATTTTCCTTTTTGAATAACACATCCTAATATTGTAATTAGTTAGTATAATAACACAATATTGGTAATACCTTTCGGAAATGCAGGTAAAACTGTTAATACTGTAGGGATTAGCCTATATAATATTTATTTAGGGTATTTTTCCAATTTATGACACCTTTACGATATATCATAAACAATTTAAGATTTTCGTAGAAATTCATATGGAATTACTTCCACTAATAATATTGTTGAATAATTATAATACAGATTTTTCGAAAGATAATCCGTATTTCAGGAAACACATAAAATTGGGGTGGGCAAATAAATATGACCGGTAGTGTATATATATATTTAATAATTACTTTTATATTTTAAGAACACATCTTTTGTTTGTCTTTAACTTAGGAAGTACATATTTATAGTTTATAATGATGTCATGTACGTTGCATCAAATCTCTTCCATTTGATTCCTTTAAATGCAAACCAGTGATAAATTGTTTTCAATAATCTGACATAATATTTCTTCAATGATAAATATTGTTTAAATATACGCAAAGGGCAGAAGCTCCTATGGTAAATTGTTGTTAATATTACCACAATATATTCTGTTGTTTATTATACAAAATCAACAACGAAACGATACACTTTAATTTGAACGACAACATACCCCAGAGCCTTACGCGAGAGTAAAGTACCCATGCCATTTATTATTGTCTTTATCTGTAGTTTGAGTACACAAAATATGAACTTCAAATACTGTCCAGATAACTACGATGATATTTAGTATAGTTTAAAACAGGAATGTTTTCCGATCATGTGATCACTGTACATATATGAAGTAAGATGTCGACAGGAAATGAGGATGTCACATTAAATACTGTATTTATATTGCTGGCAGATGCCATAATGTACTATATACCTAACCTGTAAACCTGTAAATAACATATGTAAAAGCTGCCTACGTACGTTACCTAAGTGTAAACGTACAAGGATGATGAAATAAATATGATAAATTAGCTGTTAGAATAATAACAAATAATTGCGGTAAAATACAAGGAATATAACAATGTCGGAACCGTAGAAAAGACAATCTTCATAAGTCAAACTTCAAAACACTATTTTATTTGTATTATACGTGACACATGTGTGCATAATACACATAGACTCTGCATACGTCTGTTTCCATTTTTTCACGATTTCTCGACTAGACGTAGCGCGTAACTCTATTAGAAAAATATTTGCGCCCTTTCTTTCTTCAACACATGTGACTATCGATGAATTAGACAAATGCCCGTATACAATGCAAAAGATAGTGTGCACATCCTGATAAATTTGTAACTCCGAACAAGTAACGTAAAACGACTTAGTCGATGCCTATGGAAGTCTTATATATCTCGTAATGAATCATAATTTATTTTATGTTCGCTTTCTACTCATAATACGTAGGGTGCTTGAAAAATTTTACCGATAATACAGACAATATTATTTTAATCAATTTTTTTTTATTGCCTTTCAAAATATTCGCCTTTATGATATACGCATTTCTGCATTCGGTGGAACCAGTTCTCAAAACATTGGGCCCATCGTTTTTGTCACCTCAGATACGAAGTTTTCGTAGACTTTCACAGTCGCTTCAGTAGTATTAAATATCAATGCACACATTTTGTCTTTTATGTATGGGGATAAGATAAGTCACAAGGTGCCAAGTCGGGTTTATAAGGCGGATGAGGCATCAATTCCGTTCGTGAAGCGGCTAAAAACTATGATGTTTGAGATGCGTTGTGTTTATTGTCTTCATATAGAATGATTCGTCCTGTTGGTCGTTCCTCACACACTTTTAGGAACACATCAAACAAATGGTTGTATACTATTCAGGATTGACTATGCGAGTAGTAGTAAGACCGGTGCCTCTGATAAGTCACCATTTTCTTGCCAAAGCGTCATTCGCATTTCACTTTCGTGGGTTTCTCCTCGTCTTTGAAGACCCATTACGTCGATTGTCGCTTGCTTTCTGGCTCGTAACAAAACATCCAACTTTTGTCACCTGTAGCGGTGTTGTACACTGGTTTTGCTCGACCTCGGTTGAACTTTTTAATCACTTTGCACCAATTCATACGCGCTTTTTTTTGAGTTTCCATTAAATCGTGTGGTATCCTTCGAGCGCAAAACTTTTTCACGGCAAGATAATCATTCAGAATAGTTATAATTTGGGTCATACCTATGACCAATTATGCCCGAATATCTCTGTATGTGTAGTGATTGTCTGTCTTTATCATGTTGTACACGGCGTCGATGTTTTCTGGAATGACTGCAGTGACAGGCGGTCCCTCATGATACTCGTCTTTGAGAGAAATACATTCACGTTGGAACTCATACTATCGTTCAGCAGTCACTAAGATGTCCCCCGCCAGACAATCGCTTGATTTTTTGCGAACCTCTTGTCGAGTGAAACCGTCTTTAAAGTCGTAGAAAATTATGGCTCGAAAATTTTCGCACGTTAATTCCATTCTTTACAAGACTCATTTTATTTAAAAAATTACTAAAAAGAGACAACAGCATATGCTAGCAAAAAATCTCAAGGAATACGCCAAAAAGATTTTCAATAGCGCCACCTCACGGGAAGTAGCTGAATCGCAAAACTTTTAAAGCAATCTACGTATATATGTAAATTCATGATCACAACGAGTTACCAACTATAATTACAAGAACTAAAATTCAGAATACGTCGCGTAGTTATCTACAGTGTCTTATTTAATACTTCAGTAAGTCATAAAAAGAAAATGACATTAAAATCTTTCGTTTTATTGGAACGCAAGGACAGATATTTAATCCTAGTTTTATGCCTGTGACCTTGAGTGTGATATAAATTCTAACCCAATCAATTTCTATGTGTGGTTTTTGTCTCTCTGTATTTGGACTGTTTTTTTCATTGATAAATAATTTATGGCTTTGGTTTCCTTGTTAGTATGTACATATAATGCTTGTTAGTAATAAAAAATATATTGACTAAAACAGAATGGAATATATACAATTATGTCAACAATTTTCTTTGTTCGTCCTTAGTATTCTTTAGATTTTTAAATCTAGGTTGATAGTAAAGCATTAATTTTATTTTAATATATTATATACGATGAATAAATATATCCTTTAAATTTTATTAGAAAAAAGAAAAGTACCAAGACCCAACATAACGATGGCATTCAAAGTAAACATAGGCGGTAAACTGAAGGACTCGAGCACTTATAAACGCAGATTCTAAATATAACAGTAAGGAGGTTGTTGATCCGTCGCCAAAAATGAAATTTCTACGGTTCAGGAACAAACTAATTTGCGTTGTGGGGTTGTAGTGCCTAAGTACGAGAAGATACGTATAAATAAAACAAGAAAATGATTGCCACATAATGTTTTTTAACCGTTTTGTTGTCTAGCAGAAACCTCGTTAGTCTATCTTATATTTAGATTTTACGTGCCCTGTTTAAGGGTATTTTTTAACTTCTATGAATTTATTTTAGAATTTTCAAAATTACACAGAGAAATTTTTCAGTTAAATAGAAATCTTTTAAAATTCCTAAAATTTCAATGTTTGTATTAAATGTTGGAGGAAATAAAATAAATTACACAAACATGGGTTTAGCATTGTGTAGCATCTTCATTCTATTTATCACTGGTTTAATTAACTCTATTATGCTCTCAATGCAGTTCATTATGTTTTTCTTAATCCCAGAACCATCTTTTAAAAGTTCATTGGTCTTTTCTTTTATTATCTTTAATGTAAAGTTAAGAAACCTATAATAATAAACCAACAATCTGCTACGTATCTGCTTTTGAGCTTCCGGGCAGGAAGTCTTTTCTCTTTAATGGCTTCTTTTAGTCGCTCTAATATTGAAGCGTAATATTCTCCGGTTATAGAAACACCTTTATCTTTATAATCAATCAACAATATTCCTTCCGAGTCCCAAAATACCGTTGCCATGAGTTTCCCAGCTGATTGTGACACTTTAAATTTCTTGGGAGGTGCTGTGCCCTTTTTATGCCACTGCATGGAGTCTTGTTTGGACTCAGGTTCATAATGATGAACCCAAGTTTCGTCTCCAGTAACAATTCCACTCAATACACCATCCTTGTCTTCATTACAGAGGTCCAAAAATGCACGCGAACACTCTACGCGCTGTTGTTTTTGCGGCGGCGTGAGCATTCTCGGCACCCATCTTGCGCTGACCTTAGACATGCCGAGATCATCGTGTAGGATTTTAAAAATTGTTGTATCGGATACTCCAACCATTTCTGCGAGTTGTTACTTCTTTAGTCGAGCATCTTCGAGTACAGTTTGTTCAACTTTTTGGATAAGTGCTGGCGTGGTCACCTCAATGCCCCTGCCCGGCCTCGGGTCGTCTTCAAGGGATTCCCTTCCTTGTTTAAATAAACTATGCCACTTGTACACCATGGTTTTTCCTGGACAAGAGTCGCCGTAAACCAATGACATCTCATTCATTATGGTCGCGACTGATTTTCCTTGCCTGGTAAGGAACTTTATAACGGCACGATATTCGATTTTTTTCATATTTCACTTTTCACTCCTGATTATGTTACTTGGTTGACGATAGCTCAAAGACTAACTAACTGTCTAATAACAATGAAACTTCGTATTTATACTAATCATGAGTCGCTGCACAGGCCACGCCCCGAATGCGCCTACTCACCCCTCTACAACCCGCTCATTCCGCGAATATAAAAACGCACCCTCGTATGTTCATAATCATGAACACCATCCTACATAAATATGAGCGCTGATTTGTTAGAACTAAGTGAATATATGGCACAAGAACAATGCTGAATACATCTTCACATTGGTTGTGGTGCATTATGTTTTGAATACAATGAACGAGTCCTACCTTTTCTTAGGCATTCAATTCCTGACCATTGCAAAAGGGAGGATAATTACAGTTTTCACTTGACCTTTTTATAAACTACAAAATAAAAATTTCTGTTTTAACTTACTGTTTCCTAATTTCCAACTGTAATTTTTGTTTTCATTCATTCATTTTAATCTATTATTCTGACCTGTAGGCAATTTAATTTTTAAGGAACCTGCAGCATCATTTTTGAGATATATTGATCTCTTACAATACTACAGCGATCGTCAATGTATCAGTGTTCTGTAGAAATTATTCTTCTACGTATTTTTGTTTCCCTCTTTGCTTTACAATTGACATGATTTTGACGTCGATATATTTTGTTTTAATTTTTTATCTTTGAAATTGTGGCAGAGGAAACTTGAGTAACTTTCGCAATCTTTCTCTAGTTCAACTTTTTATTTTCTCCCTGTTAACGTTTTTGTATGGTTAATAGCAAATGTTTGACTATATTAAAAAAAGCAAACTATATCTGCTTTTAAGTTTATTAAATACACAAAGCAATGTGTATATACTAAACAATACAAATTCTTCCACGAATTTAATCGATTTTAAGAAGAACCGGGCGCAAACCGAGCAAAAATATCTTTTGAAAGCTCGTTTAAGTTTATATTCCTGAAGTCTTTGCTAAATTTTGTGTGGATTAGACTGTACTTTTAGGGACTGCTTCCATTCCTTTTATATTATTTCTACCCGCAGTTTTGAGATTCTCGGCACCTTTACCCAACTGTTCTCACCAATCTTCCTAGGGCATTCTTAGATTTGCATGTCGTCTTTCCTAAGAATCATATGATCCCTTTACCAGCCTGTTATCATCTATCTTGATCTACACGTTCTCTTCCTCTGCTATTATTTATAAATCTTGTGTATATTTAATTTCTGGTTTTGTTTTTTAAAGTTTTCTTTGTATTTTACACAAAAATTTTATTGCCATGCTATCTAGTCTGGTTTCGTTTACTATTTAGGACCTCGGATTCACAAAATTATAATTCGTTTCAAGAATTCTTATTATAACTTTCTTCTTGGTATCTCTCGTTTGCTAAGAATTTTGGATATTAATAATGTTGTATAATTTAACATATTGCTGCCATTTTCTCGTTTATTTAATCATCGAAGTGTTCTCTATTATTAATGATTTCTCCGGAATATTTTAAATCTATTAACACTATGTTTAAGCTTTGTCCGGAATCGTAACATATATTCCTAATTCTTAGAAATTCATCGGGAGGCATAATGAAACGATCTTTTGAATAGAAAAAATTCATTCAAGTGTTGACTGAAGAAAATTACATTTAAAATAATAAAACAATAGATGGGAAACCTAAAAATTTGAAGGAAATGATGACCAAGACCAGTAAAGATTATTTAATTATGCAAACATAACGTCACTAGATGTAGAATGCTCGTTTTCTGCATATAAACACATTTTTTTCTCCATGCCACACTCCGTTTGCTGAAACAACTGTGGGAATACATCTAATGTTGCAAATATTTAACCGATGTTATCCACTTTTGTGACTGGACGGAAGACGTTTAAACCAGTAAATGTTCCACCGCGTTTTGTAAATTTACAAATAATAATTTTTTTTATGTACATACTTTAAAGAGCACGTCTATAACGCGCAACCCAATGTGGCTTCTCCAGTACATATATACCAACAAACATATAACTGAGTAAAGCGATCGGGCTGGGATGAATCACCGTAAATGTGTATGTACGTATGTACTTATTACGAACCTGGTGTGCATTACGAACCTGGTATACAGACAAATGTGACTAGCGATGATGAATTTTCTAAGAAACTACTCTTTACTGTTATTTTCGTCTGCAAGTGTAGGCGAACATATAAATGTGGTAATTTGTGGTTTTTCTTTTTTTATATACTTAATCATAAAAAATGAATTTTCGTTTTATTTATAACACATTTGTATTACTAGTTCATTTTTATGTTTACTTTGATACNNTGTCGTNAACATATATTGTGATACATAAATAAAATCTATTCTGTTCTTTAATATTCAACACACACCTGTGTTATTGACCGCTGATGTGTCACCTGTGATCTCTTTATTTGATCGGAGCTACATGTATGTTAAAAATAAAGGATTATAGAACTGGTTATTCCCGATACCATACAAGAAGTCATACTAAAGACACTTATCTTCTATCTAAAATTATTGTTAAAACATGACTTTGCGTCTATTGTTCTCACGATACTTGCGAAAAGTGAACCTTCAACGACGATCAGTGCGAAACAAGTGTCCTTGCCAATTTCCGCAGCGCTCTTATGGTATAATTGTTTATTTAATATATTTCATTTTTATTTTATGATTAATGCATTAACTTAATAAGCATTTAATTAAATTATTTATATTAATATTTTATTATATTTCCTTGGTACAAATTTAATTATTATAGATGGTCGGCTTTGCCGTGCATAGAAGAGAGCCCGGTACAAGTTCGGTTCGTTGGTCGGGATGATTTTATTTATAGCTACATCGCGCAATTGCGTATTAGTTCACTCCAGTCGCGTCTAGGGCGTGTATCGTTGGTTCTACCGTACACATGTGAACGAAAATGTTACGTTAACAAAAATACTGCTTTCAAAGAAATGCATCGATATCCTGATTTAATATACCGCAGTAGATCGGTAAAATTTCGTGTTTGCAATGTGAATTTAATGGTTTACTAAAAACGGATTGCAAATAGTACGTGGAATCAGCGAAACACAAAAAATTTTAAAAATGGTATAATATCATTTTCAAACCTGTGTTTTTATATACATAACATTTTTGCTCACCTGTATTCGGTTAGTTAAGTCAAGAGTTACGCACCGTAAGCTATTCGAGTGAACTAATGCATAATCGTGTGATATAGCTATAAATAAAATCATCTCGCCCGACATTAGTCGAATTCGGCACGCCGACAAAACTTATTATATCTAATAATCAGTATTATCGAGGAAGATGTAGTAGTAATTCCATGCGAGTATGATTTAGTTTAACTATGTCAGTACGGCATAACTTCTCCGGAGTTATGAAAGAAAGGAGAAGGGATGTCAGATGAATTTGTGAATGTGAGTTATGTTGGGCAAACAGGTAGACTAGTTGAACATAAAAGAAATGAGCTGCAAAATGATATGCGAGGAAAAATCGGTCATCAACAGTTACAGGTCATACGTACAGGAACGATATAAAGTATATTTTGACAGAGGCGAAGTAGTAGTAACACAGTTTTCTTCTTATTTCTTGCTCATATTAAATGAAACCATTCTTTATGTATTGCAACTAATATTTATAAAACAACCGACGAAACCATTTTTAGATAAACGACATTTTTTATACTTAAACTTGGCACAATAATATGAAATTAGAATTTTGTAAAGTTTAAGAAAATCTCCTTGGAAAGGAAAATATTAATTAAGAAATCGAAAAAAGTTTTGGACTTAAGTTTAGTTTGCTGGACATGGACGAGGATAAAGTAAAAAATATTTAAAGAAATATGCTATAGACAAGTTTTGGATGCATGTTTCATATGAAACAATAACAATTGGAAATGTTTAGGTTTTGATGGAAAATTGTGAACAGACTTAGACCAATTGATGTGCCAATCTAAAAGAATGCTATTTGCAAAACTATGTGAAGCAAATGTTCATAAATTAACAAGCCATGATATTTTGGTACAAATTTTGTTTGACGTTTTAGCCTAATTATTTATAGGTCCAATGACAATGACAGTTGAAAAATATACTTGAATATTTTAGAAAGGTTTAAAATAATAACTTACACAGCAAATTATGGAACTGAACAATGCTCATTACCTAGCTGTGATTTTTAAAATTTCAAACATGAGCAATGTTTTGAAAAAATTAGTCGGGTGTGTAGTTTCTTTGCTACTGTAAAAACGGCTGTTATTGAAAAGAATATTTGTCTTGTTCGGAACATGATTGAAGAGGACCCGCATGTCACTGTAAAATATAGTCAGGTAACCCTAAAAATTGGTGTGAATGCAATTAGTACCATCTTACGCAAATATTCGATTCCAGTTCAAAAAGAAGACTGTGTGAGGTGATGCAGATTTGCACTAGATTGTTTTGCTTCATTTCATTCTAGTATACAACAGGCGATGAAAGTTGCATGTATTGTTATAATAGGGAAAAAAAGTCAGTCAGCAGTTTGTATTTTTGTAAAGAAGTCGGCGCCACCAATGTCGACGCATTTTTTGGAATTAATAGACATAGAGCTGGAACACTCATACTGTTAATGCAAAATGGTACATCAGAGTTTGCGACAAGCTCTCCAAATTTTCTGCTAAAATAACCTAAGAAGGATCATCTGGCATTACGACGATGCTCGGGCTTATGCTGCCGCTACTGAGTATTCGAATACCCAAAATATGAAACAAATGGGTCATTTGCTGTACAGTTCAGACCTGGCACCTAATGACTTCTCTTTATTTCTCATGTAAAGGATCAGTTATGGAGTTTATGTCTTACAAAAGTCGGAAAAACGGTTGAGGCATTTAAAAATTAAACAGCCTAATAAGTTTGAAGAAAATGTTTTGAGGATTGGTTTTCATGGTTGAAAAAATGCATTGACTGGAGAGAAATATCTTGAAAAATTATAAATAAATATCTTTTGTCAAAAAATTATGTATTACTTTACAAGACCCAGGAGAACAGGTTGGCAAATAATTATGGTCAACATAATGTAAATTTTAATCGTTTTAACGCGTCTTTAAAAAATACATATATTTGTTTATTACTAAAATTATTTAAATTAAATAACACGTTTCCATATTAATTAATGCGAATGTATTATACAATTATATTTATAAAATGTATCCGAGCAAGTCTATGAAATAAATAATATTTAATAATATTGTCAAACAAAAGTTAGTGAAACAAAAGCAGGTCGTGCATTAGTGACCTATGTATGTAATTTGAGAATAAAATGATAATGACCCCTTGTCTGTTTACATACCGATAAGAAAATCTAGTTCCAGACTTGTCACTTTCATATTTTTTTCTTCTATTGGCAAATGTTATATTGCTTTGACCTCGACGTTGTAGCCGACGAGAACAACGGTTTTACGTAACTGCCGACTCAGATTACTAACCGGGCTCAAGGCCGCAGACGCTGCGCCGTCGTGTGACAATAAATTGAGCAGCGAAAACGTGATTCTAAACTGCCACCAAACGGGACGGAGAGAACATGAAAGAGAGAAATCGGCAGAAGGAGAAAATCAGAGTATAAAGCGGTCTGGGGTTATTTAGACGCCAAAACAAAAAGGTATGGGTTGGATTGAGAACTATGTGTAGCACATCGAACCCCAGTATAACACAAAAGGACAAGGTCGTTGGTCTAGCAAGAAGCCCACTCTACGCTGTTTTGTTTTTTCTTTCATTCCGAACAGCGAGGACCGACCGTTGGTCGTTCAGAGGTCGCAGACTGTCTGCTTTGGGGGAAAAATCTGACCGAATTTAGATTTTACCTTCTTCATAGAGATGATCCGATTATTTCAAATAAGACGTATATATATATATATGATAAAAACAAGCGTTCGACTAATAAAAACCGTACTGTAACAAATAAGGAACGCGACAATCAAGAAGGTCACGAATTTCAAATTTTAACTAGAATTATTTGAAAATATATACGCAGTTCTTTACTTTCGGCGTCTAAAACCTTAAATATGCAATTATTTTCAATAACAATTTCAGTAAGTCACTATTGAAATGTATCCCCCCCTCCCCCTCAAAAAAGAATGCAGCTCAATACGATAAATTTATGTATGTACAGTTAAGACCAGAAAAATGTTATCAATTAAAATACAGAAATCGGCAATACGTTTTCGAAACAGTCTTTGATGAAAAAGGCAGGCTGTCATAAACGAATAACAAAGTTATATTAAGTAAAACTCAGTTCACAAATTCTAAAAATAGCATCGGTTTCCATTAAGATATAAAATATTCCATGTATTTTTATATCACAAACAAAATATGGAATATTTGCAAATGTTCTATATACAAACACAAATGTTTATACGTCCCGTAAACGCTGAATATCATATTTACTTCCATTTAACGACGTTAAAAAACTAACAATCTGTAATATGTTATCTAATAATGTTATTATTTACAACTACAAAAGAATTTTTTAAATATTCTAACATCGAATATCACAAAAGTTTTCGTACACTTCATTGTTATATTTCTGTAGTGTACGCCATAAATTTAAAACAAATTCCGAAACTCGTAAATAATAATAGTATCACGTATTTGTGAAAAATAAACATTTGATGCTTTTACAAGGACGAATTGTAAGAGTAAGGACATGTTTGGTAATATGCGCTAATCAACAACACTACAGAAAGAAAAAAAAAACATTTAGGTCAAGTAGCCAAATTTATCGAAAAACGTGTTCTACAGTGCAGATTGAAAAATAAATTAAAAATATCCTGAAATGTTGAAATTATACTAAGAAATTGACATCCCAGGATTCTAAATGAGCACAATCAGAGAACTGTTGCAAGTGCAATGAGTTGAAATTCATGGATAAGTGCACTGACGATAGCCGTACAGATAGAATTTTGTACTGACCTAGAGATGGCGGAAGTTGTTTGACAAATGTCACTGTATTAGAAAGTACACAATCTATAAAGCATATGTTTCAAAGTTTAAAAACGTTGTTTAGTATTTGTTTGGCAGCCATCAATAGTGAACGTTTTCAGTGAATTTGTAAAATGGAGAAAATTGATCATCGTTACGTGATACAATACTTTTATTTGAAAGGCCTCAGCCCAATCAATATAAAAGCTGAACTGGATTCTACTCTGGGTGAGTCTGGTCCTCCGTTTACAACAGCGTAATATTGGGTAGCAGAGTTTAAACGAGGCCGTACGAGCTGCCAAGACGAGCATCGCAATGGTCGACCAATTGAGGTGACAACTCCAGAAATGGTGAAGAAAATCCACAAAGCGGTACTGGATGATCGTCAACTGAAAGTGCGCGAAGTAGCAGACATAGAAGGCATTTCAAAAAGTGCGGTACATCGCATATTATCTGAAAATTTGGGTATGAGAAAGCTATGTGCAAGATGGGTACCGCGTCTGCTCACACTCGAGCAGAAACAGTGTCGTGAAGATGTCTCAATCGAGTGTTTAGCGAACTTTCACAGCAATAAAGCAGAATTTTTGCGCCGTTTCACAATCATGGATGAAAAATGGATCCATCACTTCACACCCGAGACAAAAGAACAAACAAAACAATGAACTCGAAAGAGAATCGGCTCCAAAGAAGGCGAAGACCGTTTCATCTGCAGGCGAGGTCATGGCATCGATTTTTTGGAATGCGCGTGGAATACTTTTCATTGACTATCTTAAAAAAGGAAAAACTATCAACAGCGAGTATCATGCGAACTCATTGTATCGTTTGAATGAAGAAATCAAGCAAAAACGACTGCATTTGACTAAGATGAAAGTGTTGTTTCATCAAGACAATGCACTAGCTCACAAATCCGTTATTGCAATCGCCAAAATTAATGAATTAAACTTTGAATTGCTACCTCATTCAACCTATTCGCCAGATTTAGCCCCCTCGGATTATTTTCTGTTCCCAAAGTTGAAAAAATGGCTCAGTGGTCAAAGATTTTCCAACGATGAAGAAGTGATGTCGGTAGTTAACGGCTATTTTGAGGAGTAAAACAGTTCTTACTGTAAAATGGGTATCAAGCTTATTGAACAGCGCTAGGACAAGTGTATGGATCTGAAAGGAGATTATGTTGAAAAATATATTTCTTTCCAAAATCTATTTTTTTTGTTGGGTCGGGTACTTCTGGGACCACCCTCGTAGCTCAAGAGTATCGCATTACTTGATTCTTTTTATTTTATTTTTTCTGTTTTATATTTTGTCCTCTTTGAGAAAAGTAAAGTTGGATAACTGAAGTATTCTAGCACTGGTTGGATTAACAATCGAGGTCTTACGAATATTTTCGAAATGTCTACATCATTTGATCACTGCACAACGTTTCATTTCTAAAATTGTGAATATAATACATAATACAATAATACTACTGTTCTTGCAACTTTATCTGTTCCTTTTCTTTGTCTTACACCATATGTCAAACTGTATATAGGTTGTTCTGAGGTTTCAAACTTTCATTATTTAATCATATTTTTTATCTTATGTGAATTAAATAATACTTTTAGTGCAATACAATGGTTCTATGCTTTTAAATAGCTTCTTTTCATAGCTTAGTGATAATTTCAAGCTTTATAAGCACTTTCCTAAGTAGTTGTATAATTATCTGATTAATATTTCATAAGATCATTATTGGATAAAAATATGTATATTGTCAATATTCTTAAATCATTGTTGCAGAACAAAAAAACTACACTACTTTCGAAAATATATACATGTATGTAGGTGTATTTACTGTATAATGTAATGTGTAGCGATAGTCCGTGCCGTTTCTTTGCAACTCTCAGACGATTATTCAGCTGTAATTTAATTGTCCTCTTGTTTGCATACGTATGTATATACAAGAGAGAACGCACGCACAACTTACCGTTTTATTATTTGCATATAATCTGAAAAATACGTTTGAATGACGATGATTAATACGTGTGCGTGCAACAATTTAAATAACATCGAAAAATAAAAATAATCATTTTTAGTTTATGCGCTTTTTTTGTTAATTCAGACATGAATTTGAAAAAACTTCAATAATACTTAACATTGCTGTACAATTGTTTTAAGCGTTCTCAGTAATTACGCCCACGCCCACCGTTTATTCGTCGAGGTTAATGCGTCTTGTTCTTTAGACAAAGATACGATTTTATTTGCGGATGCTTTTGAATTTCCATGGCGTTTGGCGACTCTGACCTAAACAAAGTTCTTTGTGCACAATTCATCGTTTGCTTGTTAACTTTTTCAGCAAGTCACGGAGCGGAAGATACCTTTTTGTCTACGTATGTATGTATGTATGTATGTATTACATGCTTTAGAACGGTAGGGTTTCTAAATATAAATTTCATTGGATTTAATTCTAAATTATAGTTCCCTTAATAATTATTCTAATATATATTCATCTTTCGTATATGCTGCAGTAATTAACTTTCAAATATCTCGTTTTACGTCAAACAGAATACCATTGTTGTTATTATTAACTTTATAAAACGCGAAGAATGAGTGGGAAATTTAAAACAACCGATTGTTTAAATCGTTTTATACTTAAAGATTGTAATCTTTTTCAGAGCAATCTTATACAGGAATATTATATTAATATATTTAATATACAAATATTAAAGAAAAATTTGTTTTTTTAATTTAGAACAACGTATTTAGGCATGGAAAACTGTGCGTTTTATAATCTAGAAAAGCATTGTTTTAGCAGCTAGTGCAATTTAGTTTTTCACATTTTCAGATACCACTTATTTATTTATTATTTTCTTCGCACCACATGCTTGAAAAATTGTCATTTATTTTACATTAAATTTGACAAATATAAAGTGTCGACAAATGTAAATTGATTAACAAATGTCGTGTATTGCCAAACACAACGAAAATTACCAAATTTTCTGTTATTTTTCTAGAAAATCACTTGCTCGTTGTACCCTAAATTAGCCTTGCGTGATCAGAACTGTTTTCTGACACTCGTTCAATATACTATTCTATTATCGGAAAATATTAGATTTAAAAATTTTTTGCTAAATGAATATTCAAAAGAACTGACGGTTTTGACGGTTCGTACTATCATATTAAATGTTATTTCTACCATGAACGAAAAATTACTAAAATAAATTTTAATACCCGTAAGGTAATTTTGATGGAGCTTCTGGTTGATTAACTTAATCACTGAAGGTTGATATATAACACCTGTGCACATTAATTTTCGTATTCTGTGTACGCATTTCGACAACTAAGTTGTCATCATCAGCAGATAGTTAAACAGTGTCGCACCTGGAAAACTACGGCAAAAATACTATATATATATATATATATATATATATATACTATATATATATATATATATATATATATATATATATATATATATATATATATATATATATATACTAATATTTTTGCCGTAGTTTTCCAGATGCGACACTGTTTAATTATCTGCTGATGATGTTGTCGAAATACGTATACAGAATACGAAAATTAATGTTCAAAGTGGTTATATGTATATCAAACTTCAGTGTTTACTATACTTTTTCTATAAATTTTTTCGTTTCTAATAAATGGCGATTTTAATTTCTATTCAGACTATACAAGTATTAATACATGCTGTGTCATGACTTTGTTACTTTACCTCTTGACTTAATCTTTTGGTTAATAAATACGCTCTAATTTTACCATCGCAAAAGACAGTTATCTTGCTATATACAGTAAAATCTGTGTAAGACGACCAGCGATAGTTCCAGAGAGACGTAATCATTTCGAGAAATGATCATTCTAGATACTTGAATTTAATATTTAGAATGAAAAGTCCCCGGTCCGACACATAGATGGCGTTACTGTTATTAAATCCATATGTTTTTTAGATAGTACTAACCTTCAAACGAAACGTGTCAAAATTTGACAGCAATCCGACCATTAGTTACTGAGATATTGCGTTAAGAGTGAAGCTACTTTTGTTATTTAAAAAAATGGAAAAAAAAGAATTTCGTGTGCTGATAAAGTACTGCTTTTTGAAGGGAAAAAATACCGTTGAAGCAAAAGCATGGCTTGATGAGGAGTTTCCGGACTCTGCGCCAGGAAAATCAACCATAATTGATTAGTATGCTAAGTTTAAACGTGGTGAAATCAGCACCGAAGACGGCGAACGCAGTGGACGACCAAAAGAGGATGTCACCGACGAAAACATCAAAAAAGTTCGCAAAATCATTTTAAATGACCGTAAAGTAAAGTTGATTGAGATAGCTGACATCCTAAAGATATCAAAGGAACGTGTTGGACACATCGTGCATGAATATTTGGGCATGCGGAAGCTCTGTGCAAAATGGGTGCCGCGCGAGCTCACATTCGATCAAAAACAACAACGAGTTGATGATTCTGAGCTGTGTTTGAAGCTGTTAAATCGTAATAAAACCGAGTTTTTGCGTCGATTTGTGACAATGGATGAAACATGGATTCATCACTATACTCCAGAGTCCAATCGACAGTCAGCCGAGTGGACTGCACGCGATGAACCGGCTCCAAAGCGTGGAAAGACGCAACAGTCAGCTGGAAAAGTTATGGCGTCAGTTTTTTGGGATGCGCATGGAATAATTTTCATAGATTATCTTAAAAAGGGCCAGTCCATCAACAGCGACTATTATACAGCGTTATTGGACCGTTTGAAGAACGAAATCGCAAAAAAACGGCCCCATATGAAGAAGAAGAAAGTGCTGTTTCACCAAGACAATGCACCGTGTCACAAATCAATGAAAACAATGGTCAAATTAAGTGAATTGGGCTTCGAATTACTTCCCCATCCACCGTACTCTCCAGATTTGGCCCCCAGCGACTATTTCCTGTTTGCAGACCTCAAGAGAATGCTCGCCGGGAAGAAATTTAGCAGGGATGAGGAGGTGATCGCCGAAACTGAGGCCTATTTCGAGACTAAAGACAATTCGTACTACAAAAATGGTATCGAAAAGTTGGAAGAACGCTATAATCGGTGTATCGCCCTCGAAGGCAACTATGTTGAATAATAAAATCGAATTTTGCCAAAACACTGTGTTTTACTATGGTAGACCGGGGACTTTTCAGTTCGACTGTTAGCTTAAGTTAGCTTAAATTTCACTTTCGTCAAAGTAACCACCCCTAGCTGCGATCACGGCTTGACAAACGTGTGGCATTCGTTCAATTAGTCGAGCGAGATATTCGTCATCCATGCATTCCGCAACTTACCCCAAAGATCTGTCTTGCTAGTAGGAGGTATTTTACGCACTTGACGATCCAAACAGTCCCATAACAGCTCTATCGGATTGCAGTCCAGACTTTGTTGTGGCCATGTCATTAATGTAAGAATTCCTCTTTCAGTTTGGTCGGCGAAAAACTTTTTACAATTTTTACTGTGTGTTTGGGGTCGTTATCTTGCTGATAAACAAACACCGGACCCATTAGCTCCATCGCTGACGAAAGAGCATGCTCTTGCAATATACTCAAATAGACTTCTTTTGTCTCTTTCTGTGATTTGCACCAATTTTCCGATGTGCCCACCTCCAAAGCAACCCCAAACCATCACATTTCCACCATGTTTCACTGTCTTAACCACACATTCATCTAACTTTCTCTCGCCGACACGACGAAGAACAAAAGTACGGCGTTTATTTCCAAAAATTTCAAATTTGGATTTATCTCTCCATAAGACTTGTTTCCATTCTGCGACAGTCCAGTACCTGTGTGTTCTCGCCCAGGCCAATCTTTTTTGTTTATGTTGTGCAGACAGACGTGGTTTTTTTACTGCTACTCGACCTCTAAGTCCAGCTTCAACTAAACGGCGTTTGGTTGTTTTTACGCTAACCGTGGCTTCCTGGTGTACGTTATATTGTGCTGCTATTTTCGGGACTATAAGGCGACGATTGCGCTAGGACATTAATTTCAGATATTCATTTTCTCTTTTAGTAGTTATCCTCGGCCATCCACTGCGTTTTCGGTTCCCGGGTTGGCCAATTTCTGCCATTCTCTTTATATTGGGTCTGGGAAAAAGTTCGTGGCGTTTTTTCAGTAAAATTCAACTGGTCCCCGCATGGCGCGTGGACGAATTCATTTAAACCGAATATGCTCCATTATTATCGACAATGTTTCGCCATTTTTTTGGTAGATCCATGATCCCATCGGTGAAAAACTTCTGTGGTTTCTGGTCGAAAAACTGAATCAAGTAGTTTTCACAGGTTTCTTTTGAAACCAACTTAATTCCATTGAGAGAGTTCTGCAGAGATCGAAACAGATGATAGTCAGAGGGTGCTATATCCGGACTGTAAGGTGGGTGCATCAAAACTTCCCAACCAAACTCTCTCAATTTTTGACGGGTCATCAAAGAAGTGTGTGGTCGGGCGTTGTCATGATGGAAGACAACACCTTTCCTATTAATCAATTCGGGCCGTTTTCTTTCAATCGCCTGGCGTAATCTCTCTAGTTGTGCACAGTAGAGTTGAGAATCAATCGTCTGACCAGTTGGAAG
Organism: Dermolepida albohirtum; assembly: GCA_031893035.1. NCBI lineage: Eukaryota > Metazoa > Arthropoda > Insecta > Coleoptera > Scarabaeidae > Dermolepida > Dermolepida albohirtum. The sequence continues at coordinate 14,286 of JAVIWB010001518.1, read as the reverse complement.
TAGCTCGTAGTGGACGATTCCCCTCCAGTCCCACCATACACACAGCATCACTTTTTTTGGCGTCAATGTTGGCTTAGCGAACGCTTGTGACGGCTCACCATCCTTTATCCACGATCTTTTACGCTTCCGATTATCGTACGTAATCCATTTTTCATCTCCGGTTATTAAACGTTTCAGAAACGGCTCGATTTCATTACGTTTCAGCAGCGCATCGCAGATTTAATTCGGTCCATCATGTTTTTCACGCTCAACTCATGAGGAACCCATGCGTCAAGCTTTTTTTGTAACCAGCTTTGTGTAAATGGTTCAAAACAGTTTTGTGGTCAATGCCTAGCTCCATGCCAATATCGACACTGCTGATATGCTTATCTTGTTGGACTTTTTCAAGAATTTCATCAGATTTTTCAGTGATTGGACGACCGGAGCGTGACTCATCTTTCACATTGAAATTTCCAGAACGAAAGCGAGCGAACCATTTCCGCGCAACAGATTTCGATAAAGTACCTTCACCGTACACAGCACAAATTTTATCACAAGCCTGCGCAGCGTTCTTCCCCTTATCATAATAATATTGCAGAATATAGCGAAATTTCTCATTATTCTTCTCCATTTTCAAGTGCGAATAACTTTCCAACCACTGCACCGATTACAATGTTTCTACGCTCAAACTAACGTTCGGAAGGTCATCTAAAAAACGAGCCGTCGGTGGTGTCGCTGTGACTTGTTGTTCTTTAGTTATCGGCAACCAATGCCATCTATCGGGAAAAACGCCACGAACTTTTTCCCAGACCCAATAGTTTGACGAACACAGTACTCGGAAACTTTTAGTTTTCGAGTGATTGCTCTATTAGAAAGCTTTGTTTCGTTCGAAGCAATAATTCTTGCCTTTTGTTCAAGAGTTAGTTGCTTTCACCTTACCATGTTTTAAACATAATTAGAAAAATACGATCACTCCATAGCACTTGCTGACATTTCATTAACAACATGAATACTGAGTATTCACTGTGTAATAGACATAAAATATACCCTTACAAGCGCACAAATATCAGGTAAAGACTGGCCATTACGTCCACGTAATAAACCATACAATAAACAATTCCGAGTAAGGGATAATCTCTATGACACCCTCATTATATTTCTTACCTGAATATTATTTCTTGAAATAGAAAACAAGGCGTTCATTCGTTTATACGAAATACTTCGGTTGAATAACGTGCAACTATGTAAACTGATTTTAGTTTGGAAAAGATTTCAATATATTAACTTAAATATTTTATTTCCTTCTACAATTAAAATTTTCCGTAGTGATATTAAACTTATGGACGGTAGTGTACATAGCACAAGCAACTATTTCATACAAATAGAGTCATTTAATGAAAACTTACGTTAATATTTCTATGAGAAAATTTATTTTTTTTTAATATTACGGGGAAGTAATAATATTTAAAAAATACATTTTCCCTCTTACTTCTCCTCTTTTTGAATAATTAAATCAAATATTTTGAATTAGTTGATGAAGATAGTCGTGCATTTATCATGTGATTGTAAAAATGATACATTATTCAAACAAATTTATAAAATATAGAATTCAAAATTTTTTTTTAAAAACATTGCAAGAGCAATTACGAATATTAAAAGTAGAGATTTTCTGGTGATGCATTCAATATAAAATTGTGATTTTTATCAATTGAATGCGCGAAAAATTATGTGAAGTATAAGAGAAGTAGGAACACCAGATTCAGAAATCACACATGATTGTTGAACTGAAAGATGCTATAAAATACATTTACGCATATTATTAAAGACCAGAATCATAGTAAATGACAGCAGCATACACAAATGCAAACACAAAGAGTCCAATGATCTTGCGTATACTTTTTTAATAATGTGCTATAAGCCAGTAGTAGTTTTACTAGTGCATAAATAAAAATAAAACATGGAAACTCAAATATTATGTAAACCTCACCTCGAAGAAAAAAATCTGTAACATTTTTATTTTTTTCTACACTTGTACATATTTACATTTCATTCAGTAATATTAGTTGAAGGTTACTACTAAACTACACTTGCTACGGTCAACTGTATAGCTCAATGTTACATTTTTCATATTTTTCTTTATTGTAGTTCTATTCTTGACAATTAAAAGGAGTTTTAAAAGTCTTTTTATATATATTTACAGTAGTTTCCTAACAGTAACTTTATGTACGCCTCCTTTATAAAATTAAGGACAAGCTTGAGCTATTCCGGAATTTAACTCTATGGTTCCGGTCTCTACATATTTAGAAAATATATTATAAAAATAACCACGCAATCTCAAACTTCGTAAAACAAGCGAACGAAACGATAAAATTATATACCAATTAAGTCGCTTAAAACCATCTGCTATTTCAAATGAAATGAAAGATTAATCAAATGATTATGATATGATTGTATATTCAAGGACCGTACTTTGTAGATTAAATGAAGTTGGACTATAAAGATGAATTGCGGTACGAAAGCCGTACGTATCACTTAAAAAGAATTGTGCCAAAATTCTCAATACATTTCCATCGCTGTCTTTTTGAAAATCAGTCTTGTGGACGGACAAAAAATGTAATTAGGATTATGTAAAGTATGTACGACGTCCTGGTAATCCGTCATACACAATGAAAACAGTGAAGCATAGCATGTGCAAAAACGATGTACATACCGGCCATAAGGGTTTGCCCACATGTATATTTACATATTATCGAAATAAACAATATAACCTAACTAAAACCAATATCTTATCAAATTTTAATTAAAAAAATAAACAATGCATACATATTCTTCGGTATTTATGTATTTAAATACTTTAAAACTAAATTATCGACAACGACCACTTTACACCACAAGACCTTCCCTCCGAAACTTTAAATATAATTACATTAGACCATAAATCAAGTAAGGAGAGTAATCATATTTGAATAAAAAATTGTAGCTTTCATTGAATTTTCGAATTCTAAAGAGTTTGCGTCGTGTGTTTGTGTATTATTTTAAACTAAAATTGATATTTTGAATAATACCGCATAGAAAACAACTATCGGTTCAAACACGTGCTCTTATAGTGTCTCATTATGATATTGGCAGAAGTAACAGACAAATCGCGAAATTATTGCGGACTATAATATTGAAAAATATGAAGAAACTTATTTATTAAATAAAAACTGATCAGTCCGGCGAAAAATAACACCACAGAATCGAGTAATACTTTTGTAAAGTAAAAGAAATAGACGAAAAATTGTACTGGCAATTGTAGCAGAGACAAACATTAATCGATTAATCGAAATAAACCAGTTAGCGTCACAACGGAGAGTAAAGGCGTTTACGCAAGGAAAAATTGTTCGTTAGAGTTGCTATGCGAAAACCGCTATTGTGCAAGTAGGATAAAGTAAAACGGTTTACAAAACAACACAAAGATTGGATGCTGGAAAAAGATGTTTTGGACCGAAGAATCCAAATTCGAAATATTTGGTTCAAAAAGAAAAACATTTGTCCGAAAATCAGTGGGAAAACGAGTTCTCGACTCATGCATTGCATCCACAATCAAGAGGAGGGTTAGTAATGTGTTGGAATTATTTTGCTGGAACACGTGTAAGTGATAATAATAGATGGTATTCTAAGAAAAGACCGGCACAAAGAAATTTTGAAACAGAATGCTGTTTCTTCTGAAACCCAACTAGTTGGAGAAAACTTGTGCTCCAGCAAGACAACTATCCCAGACATGTCCAAATTGTATCGGAGATATTTAAAGGAATTTGAACGGGAGGGAATAATTGTTATTATGAATTAGCCTACTCAGAGCCCCGACTTAAATCCTATAGAGCTGTTATGGAATGAGCTAGACAGACAAGAGCGAAAATCAGCTGCAACATCCACAAAACACTGTGGACTCAACTATCGGATGAATGGCCAAAAACGGAACCCGAAACTCTGGCGAAATTTCTAGAGAGGATGTGGAGATTATGCCAGGCAGTAATAAAAGCTAAAGCTGGTCATATTGATGAATCAAAAATTTAAAGGAATATTTGTTAAGATTGTTTGAAATAATACTTTTTTTAAGTTTTTAATTTAATTATATAATCAAATTTTGCTTTTCCCCATCACTTAGAAATTAATGCATGACCATGAGCATTCGGCAAGAAGTGTTCAAGGAAGTTATCTTCCAATTAGAAAAATCATATTAATTATAATAATATTATATTAATTAAAACACCATAAATAGCAAAACACCAGTTTTGGATGATTTACAGGATATAAATCAAAGCTGCGTGGTAAGATATCCCCCGCGAAAAAGTCAGGCAATTAGTGGAAGACATGTCGCATAGATATGTCATTATAGCAAATAATGGATTCTCTAAAAATATTAAATCGAGAAGAGATACAAGAAAGTACTTTTCCATATAAAACCTCAAGTGCATTATTTATATTTGCAATATGAACTTTCCGTCTTTTTTATTTTAACGACGTCTTTGAAAAAGATTATATTTTGCAAAGTTACCAAATACTGTATAGAGTATTAAGTTTCAACAAAAATTGATTTAACCTTAACTAACTAATTTTGGCTATGATGTGCTATTTCAACGGCCACCACTGTACATTATGATCATTAATTATAATAGGATTCTTTTATACAAGAAGGTTTCAGTGAAAAAACTCTTAATATATATTTTTTTATCTTTGTCATTATCGAAAAAAGTTTCAAAACAGGCAGGCGGCGTTTATGATCTTTATACCAAAAGGGACATAACCAGAAATATATTTATATTGCATCACCTCTCTCTGGTACTCCTACACCTACATACCTATTAAAACTTATTTCATTTTTATGTAGGGCTATTATGTATTGAAGATAATGTTGCTTGTAGATAGGTATAATAATCCTCAAACATTATTTCCGTTACGATATTGCGTTATTTTTTTCATTGATATTCGCTGTCTTCATAAGTCAAAAGTTTACGGTATCTTTAACCGGCGAACGTAAAACAATTGTTTACTACACGTTTTAATTTATTTAAGCCATCGTAAAGCTTAACTTGCATTAGACAATGAGGGCATCAGCCTTTTGATGAGGGAGATTTGACACGAAAACATCTATCCTACGGTCGATAAGTATCCGTGGTTCGTGAACGAGGGAGGGACGTATGTGCGTCGGGTACGCAAGCGATCGATAAACGGGAGGTAGGTTTCACTTTTGATGGGACATTGAGCTCCCTTAAAGGTGACCTGTAATTCTGTAGGCTTCAGTTTTTCCGAATTAGTTACAGTGGACGATACAGGATAATGTCATTTATCTTAATATACATGTGTGTTTGACATTATTAAATTCCCGAAAAGAACAGTTTTTTGAATGTAATCTTTTGATAAAATACAGTACAATATATGATAAAGAATCATAATTATAAATAGTGGTAGATGTTGTATATGGCATTGCCGTATGTTTTTATTCGTATTAATGATATTAATGATAATGAAAATTTACGATTTTCCGTCTTTTTACAAGTTTTTCTAATGACAAAAGTATATTTATTTTATTTAATAACACTGCTCGCTTCGCTATCACCATTTGTAATATTCACTTGTCTACCGCGACCCAAATGACTTATATTTATTCGGTCAAGGTACATAAGACAATGAGTTTTCCACGTTCATAGGATTTTCATTACAAGTTGACCTTTCTAAGTGGCCATAATTAACAATTTAATCACTAAGGTTTATATATAACCCCTTTCCACATTAACTTTCGTAATTCTGTATACGCATTTCGACAACTAAGCTGTTATCAGCAGCAGATAATTGCAAAGTGTCGCACCTGGCAAACCACGGCAAAAAATACCTGTACGAAAACAAACTCCGTACGCGATCCGTACCGTTGAGAACCAAGATGTACACTTTGCAATTATCTGCTGATGCTAACAACTTAGTTGTCGAAATGTGTATACAGAATTACGAAAGTTAATGTGGAAAGGGGTTATATATCAACCTTAGTGATTAAGTTAATCAACCACAGGCTCCATCAAATTCAACTTCAACATAATTAACAATGTAATTAAGTAGGAGTTGTCTTAGATTATGCATTAGGGACAGAGCAAAATTTTGTTAGAGGATGCGATAGTTACTGAACCAAGGTACTATTTAGGGTCTTTTTACTATCTTTCCCAAAATATCTTTTTGAATAAAATTTCATTGCTGTAAGTAAAACAATAACATTTCATCTATTTTCGTTCATTTTCCCTATTTTTATATATTGTCTCGTCTAATTTTCACTTCTTTTCCTGCATCATTCCCTTTCATCAGCATTTACTTGAGCTCTCTATTTTTCTTTTCCCGATCGGGTTTTATGTATTATTGTAACAAGCCTACATAATTTTTATGGGTTTTAGTTATTTTGATTTGGTAATTTCTCTAGTTCGTGGGATTTTGTTTTTTAATGAATTCCATCTCTCTTGCATTAATCTTTCTTTCATGCTTCTGCAGTAATATAATTTACATTTCATTAGAATATTTTATTGGTAGAATTATCTAGTTGCATATTGTTCTCGTTGCTTTTTGTGGTGGGTATGTTTATTTCTCTTATGTATTTATACATTCTAATTGTTATATGCGTTCTTTTTTTTGCATTTTTCAATTATTTTTAGTTATTTGCAATTATACTCTGGGCATACTTTAGCTATTTTTTTTTTCAAATCTTCTTTGAAATCTCTTTGTTTTGTTTTATATTTTCAATTATTCTATCCCCTCATTTGACATCCCTGCTATTTTCTGATCCATCAAATAATTCACTTTTAAGCTTTCCCCGTTTTCTTTAATCTATGTTTAAAACGTTTTACAAGTTATATACAGTTTATATGCTTTTCAGTTAAAATAAATTGCAGCTATATCAAGATTAAAAACTGTGCATTTTCCCTTGTATGTACAAGAATAACAGTAAGTTAAATAAATACAAACAACGCGAAAATGCCGCGCAAAGGAAGTTTGGTAACACATGGATCAATAAGTCCCGAGACTAACCCATAGATGGCGCTCGTAGTAAACCAGTAACCACGTCTTTCTAAAGTACTAATCTTTGCTTGAAACGTGTCAAAATTTTAAGTCGATCGGACCAGAAACAGCTGAGTTATCGAGGTTGGAGTAAAGTCGTTTTGTAGTTTGTTTAAACAATGGAAAAAACCGAGTTTCGTGTTCTGATAAAACATTGTTTTTTAATGGGTAAAAACACCACGCAAGCAAAACAATGGATTGAAAAATGTTACCCGGACTCTTGTCCATCAAAAGCAACGATTTGTCGGTGGTTTGCCGAGTTTAAACATGGTCGTACCGACACAAATGACGCGGAACGCTCGGGTAGACCTGTGGAAGCCGTTACACCGGAAAATGTGAGTGAAGTGACAAAAATTATAATGAAAGATCGTAAAGTGAAGCTCCGTGAGATTGCTGAGATGACACAGATATCATATGCAAGTGTATTTACTATCCTTCATGAAAAATTGAGCATGAAAAAGGTTTTTTCCAAGTGGGTGCCGCGATTGCTTTCGATGGAACAAAAACAGCAACGAGTCGATGATTCAGAAAGCTGTTTATCGCTATTTACTCGCAACAAAAAAGATTTCTTGCGTCGTTACGTGACCATGGACGAAACATGGATACATCACTACACTCCAGAGTCGAAGCGGCAGTCATCTGAGTGGCGCACAGCTGACGAAAGCCGTCCGAAACGTCCGAAAACGCAGCAGTCAGCTGGCAAAGTCCTGGCGTCAGTTTTTTGGGATACACATGGCGTGATTTTCATTGACTACCTCGAAAAAGGTAAATCGATCAACAGTGATTATTATATTGACTTACTGGTGCGTTTGAAGGAGGAAATCGCAAAAAAAACGACCGCACATGCAGAGAAAAAAAATCCTTTTTCACCAAGACAATGCACCCTGCCACAAGTCGATGAAAACAATGGCAAAATTGAACGAATTGGGTTTTGATCTGCTTCCCCACCCCCCATATTCGCCAGATTTAGCCCCCAGTGACTACTGGCTCTTTGCTGATCTTAAAAAAATGCTCCAGGGAAAAAGATTTGGCTCAAATGAGGAGGTCATCGCTGAAACTGAAGCTTATTTTGAAGCGAAAGATAAATTTTTTTATAAACATGGTATTGAAAAATTGGAAAAGCGTTGGAACCATTGTATCACCCTAAAAGGTGATTATGTTGATGAATAAAAAAAAATTTTGCAAAAAAAATGTTGTTTTCATTGTTAGTCTCGGGACTTATTGATCCATGTGTTAACTTCTACTGGTGTAAGTAAATTTCCAAATCGTTTTCCTGCGTTGGAATATACAGGAACTATAACATTATTTATTTAGATTCACAGCTATCCAGCTTTCCGAGTAGTCAAGTTGTCAAAAGAAAGGAGGAAAATAAAAAATATATAAGTGTTATAAATACAGTCATATACAAATTACATTAGTAAAGTGATGCTTTTAGGATTTCTAAATTTACCCCTGATGTACATTTAATTATTTAATAATGAAGCTGAATATAGTATGTTACTGGCCGTCTTAAATGCATTATAAAAAATATAAGGAGAGGCATGGTAGAACCTAGATTGCGGTTGGTCACTACAAAGAAAAGGAACAAAGATGGATAAAACACTTAAAGACTAAATAAGAAGATGACTATAACCAATACAAAACGACTAATAATGAGACTAAATGCCTAATAAAAGAAGCAAAGAAACACACGTGAATAGAATGTGAAACAAAACTTTAAAGAGAATATGAAATTATTTTATAATACCCTAACACAGTTAAAAAACAGAAAAACATCATGACTATCAAATATAAAAGATCAAGAAGGAAACATCATAACCGACGAAACAAAAATAATGGAAAGATGGAGACACTACGAAGAATTGATGGATGAGAAGAATACAGAAGGAAATATTACACAACCAATACAAAAAGAAGAGTTAATGATGGCGATTAATAGGTCGAAGCTAGGAAACGCACCAGTAACTGACGAAATTACGCCAGAATTGATGAAATATATGGATGACGATACAAGGAAAATATTTAAAAACCTTCTTAAAGATATTAAAGAAAAAGAAATACCAAATGATTGGGACACCGGCATAATATTACCAATATACAAAAAAGAAGATACTCAGGATTGCTCCAACTACAGAGGAATTACACAATCTAGAATAGAGGAAAACAGACTGAGAGAAAGACTAGAGGACACATTGGGAAACACAATGAGTTCAGAAGAGGCAGAGGTACACAAGATTTAATATTTGCAATAAGACAACTAGGAGAGAAAATTTTAAACAAAGGAAGAGAAATGCATATATACAGTAGCGGACAAAAGTTAAGCAACTGTACCTACTAAATATCTCTATTATAGCCAGAAACATAATGGAAACGAACGTGATCGCCATATCATCAAATTGAAAAATTGGGACTTTTATAAAGATAAAATCACTTATTTGGTGTTTAATGCTTTATTCTAAATAATGAAAATCTTACAAAATACCATATAACATATAATTTATAGGTGACATAAGTTAAGCAACCTTTAACGTACTAGTAACGAAAATGACATCATAAATGTATTTAAATGAATATTAATATTTCGTCGCATAACCTTTATTTTCAATAATAGCTGCGCACCGTCGAGGCATTGATTCGATCAAATTGGTAAGTATTTGTGGATCAATTTGTTGCCACTCGATTGATAACGCCTTATAGAGTTCATCTGCGTTACAATACGTTTTATTAAGCCTTAATCTTCTATCCACAATCTCCCACAAGTTCTCTATCGGATTCAGATCCGGCGATTGACTTGGCCAAGAAAGAACATTAATTCTTTGCCTACTTAGCCACTCCTTAACGATCCTAGCCGTGTGCTTAGGGTCGTTATCGTGCTGAAAATACCATTTAAGTGGCATATTCCATTCGGCAAATGGCAACATAGTATTTTCCAATATATTTTTGTATACAAATCTATCCATAATACCATCTATGCGATGTAGTGGACCTACACCATTACCAGAAAAACACCCCCAAACAATGACATTGCCACCTCCGTGCTTTACGGTTTTCGTGTAATATTTTGGATTTAATCTTTCTCCTTTAGGACGCCTTATATAGCAAATTCCATCGCTGCGAGAGATATTAAATTTGGATTCGTCGCTAAATAAGACAGTTTTCCATTTTTCTACAGACCAAGATGCGTGTTCCTTCGCAAAACGTAGTCTCGCTGCTCTCTGTTTTTGTGTTAACAAAGGTTTTTTCGCTGGTCTTCTACTGTATAATCCGCCGTCTACTAAACGTCTGCGTATAGTACGTGCGCTGACATTACAATTTACAGTACATTTTATTTCCTGAGCACTTAGCCATGGATTTTTCTTGCATAGGCGACGAATTCGGTGATCCTCTCTGTAAGTGGTTTTTCGCGGTCATCCAGAGCGAAATTTTGTAGCCACCGTACCTCTAGCTTCATATCTCTGTATCATTCGGGACACTACCGATTTGTCTATGTCGAAACTTTCGGAGATACTTGCTTGTGAAACACCTTTTTTATACTGCTCAATTATTTTTACCTTTATATCGTCTGAATACACTTTCCGTGACATAATTGATTAAGCTATTAACAAATGCGTCACGTACGATCTCAATCCTCTCGCCTACTAACAAAATAACACGCCTGACAACCGCGACACAGACAAATAGGGGGTTCCCAGAAGTGTTGTGTATCAAGTTGCTTAACTTTTGCCGTCTCAGTTTTTTGCTTCATTACAGTGATAAAGCACAACTCATGTTTATAGTTATAAAATGTACATTTTTGTATGAAAGTAAACATATGTGATATATACAGAATAGTATCATCCTATTATAATTTGATTATTTTATGAATTGTAAATAAAACTAGTATTTTTGTAGAGTTGCTTAACTTTTGTCCACTACTGTATATATATATATATATATATATATATATATATATATATATATATATATAAGTTAGAAATAACTAAAAATGTAATATGATAAATATTCCAATACCTAATGGTATAAGGATAATTGATTAAATAAATAAATTGTTTTAAGGTGTAGCTACATTAATGTGTAGTCACTGCTTCATAATTGCCTAAATATTCTCAATTGAACATGTATCCGGCAACTATGAAGGCCAAGTCATCGTCACAATACTCTTTTCATTTTTCCACGTAATGCAAAGTGAACTGCGTTGCTTTATCTTCTTATAATAGTCACTTGGTCATTGAACCACTTACTCATCGATAGCAACAAGCCTTTTCAATGTAATTTGATTATTGTCTGTGCGTTGGCACATTGAAATGTGTCAAAATCTGCACATTAATGAACTATTTCTTCGTTCTAGAAAAGGTGAACGCATAAGGACTATAACTTTTTTATGTGATATAAAAATTCGTCTGTGGTTCATTCAAATTAATCCCACCCAAAACCGCTGCACGCGTACTCGAATCGTTTTTCACAATGATAAACGAAGAGCAATGATCTAAAGGCGACATAAGCTCGACTGGTTCAGGTGCACTTGTTCATATTTCAGATCTGAACTAGATGCAAGAAATAAGGTTCACAGTTCCGTACCCATCTTATGTAATGCAATAATTAAGACTATAAGTCGACTAATCAAATGTAACCGTTCCCATGCACACCTCTCATGCACAAATAGCTTCAATTCAAAAATCGAGTGCAACTACGATCAACAACCAACCCCGAGCTAGTTAAATCCGATACAATGTAGTTACTCGTCGGACTAGAATATAATCTAGATGAATCTATTCTTTTATAAGTTCCGAACTAGATTCACCTGTTTAAGCAAATAAACTAGGCTGAGGAGAAGGTGTCTTCCCAGTTCGGGACTTCCCATTTCGTGACACGGCGAAATTTTACCTGCTTTGTTCCCATTTCATGACTCAACCCTTTTTGATTACTTCTAGCGTTCCCATTTGGTGACACCTATACCGGAGCATTGAGCGTATCAGGGATTAGACTAGATAATGGTTTAATTGTCATGTCCTTTTGCATTTTTAGAAGATGTAAATAAAGAAAAAGCTGTTTTGTATATGCTTATGATGTAACACATGGATCAATAAGTCCCGAGACTAACCCATAGATGGCGCTCGTAGTAAACCAGTAACCACGTCTTTCTAGAGTACTAACCTTTGCTTGAAACGTGTCAAAATTTTAAGTCGATCGGACCAGAAACAGCTGAGTTATCGAGGTTGGTGTAAAGTCGTTTTGTAGTTTGTTTAAACAATGGAAAAAACCGAGTTTCGTGTTCTGATAAAACATTGTTTTTTAATGGGTAAAAACACCACGCAAGCAACACAATGGATTGAAAAATGTTACCCGGACTCTTGTCCATCAAAAGCAACGGTGTGTCGGTGGTTTGGCGAGTTTAAACGTGGTCGTACCGACACAAATGACGCGGAACGCTCGGGTAGACCTGTGGAAGCCGTTACACCGGAAAATGTGAGTGAAGTGACAAAAATTATAATGAAAGATCGTAAAGTGAAGCTCCGTGAGATTGCTGAGATGACACAGATATCATATGGAAGTGTATTTACTATCCTTCATGAAAAATTGAGCATGGAAAAGGTTTTTTCCAAGTGGGTGCCGCGATTGCTTTCGATGGAACAAAAACAGCAACGAGTCGACGATTCAGAAAGCTGTTTATCGCTATTTACTCGCAACAAAAAAGATTTCTTGCGTCGTTACGTGACCATGGACGAAACATGGATACATCACTACACTCCAGAGTCGAAGCGGCACTCATCTGAGTGGCGCACAGCTGGCGAAAGCCGTCCTAAACGTCCGAAAACGCAGCAGTCAGCTGGCAAAGTCCTGGCGCCAGTTTTTTGGGATACACATGGCGTGATTTTCATTGACTACCTCGAAAAAGGTAAATCGATCAACAGTGATTATTATATTGACTTACTGGTGCGTTTGAAGGAGGAAATCGCAAAAAAACGACCGCACATGCAGAGAAAAAAAATCCTTTTTCACCAAGACAATGCACCCTGCCACAAGTCGATGATAACAATGGCAAAATTGAACGAATTGGGTTTTGATCTGCTTCCCCACCCCCCATATTCGCCAGATTTAGCCCCCAGTGACTACTGGCTCTTTGCTGATCTTAAAAAAATGCTCCAGGGAAAAAGATTTGGCTCAAATGAGGAGGTCATCGCTGAAACTGAAGCTTATTTTGAAGCGAAAGATAAATTTTTTTATAAACATGGTATTGAAAAATTGGAAAAGCGTTGGAACCATTGTATCACCCTAAAAGGTGATTATGTTGATGAATAAAAAAAAATTTTGCAAAAAAAATGTTGTTTTCATTGTTAGTCTCGGGACTTATTGATCCATGTGTTAACTTCTACTGGTGTAAGTAAATTTCCAAATCGTTTTCCTGCGTTGGAATATACAGGAACTATAACATTATTTATTTAGATTCACAGCTATCCAGCTTTCCGAGTAGTCAAGTTGTCAAAAGAAAGGAGGAAAATAAAAAATATATAAGTGTTATAAATACAGTCATATACAAATTACATTAGTAAAGTGATGCTTTTAGGATTTCTAAATTTACCCCTGATGTACATTTAATTATTTAATAATGAAGCTGAATATAGTATGTTACTGGCCGTCTTAAATGCATTATAAAAAATATAAGGAGAGGCATGGTAGAACCTAGATTGCGGTTGGTCACTACAAAGAAAAGGAACAAAGATGGATAAAACACTTAAAGACTAAATAAGAAGATGACTATAACCAATACAAAACGACTAATAATGAGACTAAATGCCTAATAAAAGAAGCAAAGAAACACACGTGAATAGAATGTGAAACAAAACTTTAAAGAGAATATGAAATTATTTTATAATACCCTAACACAGTTAAAAAACAGAAAAACATCATGACTATCAAATATAAAAGATCAAGAAGGAAACATCATAACCGACGAAACAAAAATAATGGAAAGATGGAGACACTTCGAAGAATTGATGGATGAGAAGAATACAGAAGGAAATATTACACAACCAATACAAAAAGAAGAGTTAATGATGGCGATTAATAGGTCGAAGCTAGGAAACGCACCAGTAACTGACGAAATTACGCCAGAATTGATGAAATATATGGATGACGATACAAGGAAAATATTTAAAAACCTTCTTAAAGATATTAAAGAAAAAGAAATACCAAATGATTGGGACACCGGCATAATATTACCAATAT